>CM051260.1:47331297-47536297 GCA_027921565.1 Artemia sinica | reverse complement strand
CCTATGTCTTTTTGAGGATAATACGCAAAGGATGTCATTTTCACTTGCTGATGGATAGTCTATCATTCATCATTTCTAGGGAAGAACTAAGGTAGATGGATTAGTGCTTTGGGATAGTTGAACACTCATAATGTTTTAAAACTTTAATAAATGTCTTAGGTCCCTTAAAAATGGTTTAGATAAGTTATTTATCTAAATTATTGATAAATATTTATCAAGTCTTTTTAAGGATTAATATACAAATGATGTCATTTTCATTGGCTTATAAAGTCATACAAATTAGATCAGATCACTTGTAAATGTTTTAGAATACTCTCACTTAGATGACTTTAGATAAATATAGTCGCTTTAGATCACTTATAAAAAATCAAAATCCCTTATAAGCACTTTAGATTAATGTTCTTAGATTTAATGCTTCTGATCACTTAGATACGCTTATATCACTTAAAATACCTTTAGATCAAACAACATGCTCTTTTATTACTTATAAACGCTTTAGACCTCAAAACGATTTACAAGAAAAATGGAAATCCCTTAGATACACTTAGATCACCTAAAATACTTCAGATCAATTATAGCGTTTTATAACTTATAAACGCTTTAGACCACTTATAAACGGTTTAGATTACTTTTAAATGTCAGGAAAGCGATCAAACCTTCGAGAGCCTCATATTAAATTTTCTTTCTGAAAGCACTTGTATTGCTTTAGATAATCTAAAAGCGCTTTAGGACAGTTGTAAATGATTCAGAATGCTTTAGATCTCTTATAAACACTTTAGATCACTAATAAACACTTTAGTTTAGTTATAAACGCTTAAAGTCACTTATAAAACTTGTTGAATTAAAAAACCTGTTGAATTAAAATCAATTTACCATCAGGTTGTCATGGTTAATTGAAAAAAAACAAGACAGATAGCCTGAGTGAGAGGCAGAGCAGCACATAAGTCTTTTTGATGATTATATACAAATGATGTCATTTTCAATTGTAGATAGATAGTCTATCATTCATCATTTTCTACAGCAGAAATAAGGTAGATTATTTTTAATGCTTTTGATCACTTAGATACGCTTAGATAACTTAAAACACTTTGGATCACTTATAGACACTTTATTACAAATGGTCGCTTAGGATCGCTCATCAACACTGTAGATCAATTTGTAAATCAGATATGCTTTGCCGAAAACCTGGCAAATATGGATTTAATCTACTGATATTTCTGGTTGCCAACTGGACATATTTTATGTCCAAAGTACATATCCGGTGTGCCGGGACACAATGACATAATAGGGCAGAAAGGGGATATATTTTTAGAAATTTGGGACATAAAAGGGACATATTTTTACAAATTTATGACATAGTATTTCACCGCTGGATACATATTTTTTGTAAAAAAAAAAACTATGTCTTTTTTCCCCAAATCAGTGTTAAAACTACTTGTCTAGCACTAAATTTACTTAACTACTTATTTTCTGCTATTTTTTTTTTACAAACGTTATTTTTTTTACAAACGATATTATTTTTTCGGAGTTCCTTACTCTTTCCGCAGACAACTATTTACAAATACTCGTGAAATTCTTTACAAGTTTTCTATTCTGTCATTTATAAACGATTAATTTCTCTTTGCTTTTACGCTACAGTCAAGATAATAGACAAGCAAGCATCTTTCAGTTAACAATCGGTTCCGGCTTCCAAACTCAGTCAAAAAACATCTATCTATTCATCAAGTATTTACTAACTGAAAATGAAAAGTTAGCCAAAGAAAAAATTAGATTTCTTGATGATCTGGAATCATTTTGATATCAATAGATATACCAAAAAATTAGCTTATTTTGCTGATTCCAAATATATAATATTTTTTAAGTATAGTGTTACCCCATTAGTGGGCCTGAAAAAATTTGCCAATTTGCAGAAAAGGTGAAAACACCCATAAAGGTCAAAGAATTTTAATGGAATCACGCCATCAGAATTCATTGTATCAGAGAACCCCACTGTAGAGGTTTCAAGCTCCTATCTTTAAAATGAAATTTATAATTTTTGCCACAAGAAGCATCACGGGATTCGTGTTTATTTCTTGTTGTTGCTTTTTCCAGGGATGGTCATATCGAACCAATGGCACTAGAAATTTCGCAAGAGGGCTCGTTCAAACGAAAATTAAAAGATCTAGTGGCCTTTTTAAGTGACCAAAAAATTGGAGGACAACTAGCCCCCGTCCTACGCCCTTTTTTCCTGAAAGTCGTCTGATTAAATTTTTGAGATAGCCATTTTGTTCAGTATTATTGAAACGTACAGTAGATATGTCTTTGGAGATGACATGACCCCTCAGAACCACCTGGGGAAGGGCCGCAAGTTATGAAATTTGCCATTGTTTAAATATAGTATTTGTTATAGGGAAGTATACCCACATTTTCCAAGGGAGGAAGGAGATCTTCTGCGGATGGATTTTCTATGGGGAGAATTTCCCATTGGGATGAAAGTTTCTGGGGGTGAACTTTTACGGGGAAATTTTACATGGGGAGAATTTATCTGAATTTGTATACAGAATGTTTGTTATTTTTTTTCTCGTTGTTGATTCCATTGTACATGTAGAGACACTCTGAGGGAACTCTCAGGGGGAAGTTTTCAGAGAGTTGGAATTATCTTGGGATCTTTTTGAGAGGGAAATTTTTCACGGGAGAAATTCCCATGGGGGAATTATCACCAGGAGAAATTCTCCATGGAAAATTTCTGGGTGATAAACTTTCCAGGAGGGGGGGGGGGGGGTATTTTCCAAACAGGGATATTCCCCAATGGCCTTAAAAAGGATCAGACACTAAATGAAAATACAGTCTTTCTTCAAATAAAATTATGGTAAGGAGTATTTTTAAGGCATAATCGTAAGCATAAAATTTTCTGGGAAGGATTCGCAGCAGGATGGAATTGTCCGGGGGTAATTTCCCGGCGGGAGAATTTTACATGGGAGGAACTTTATATAGAAGAATTTTTCGTGGGGAACTTTTCCACAGAGGGGGGGGGATTTCCTGGGATTATTGGAAAAATGATCAGAAATAGATAAAAAACTAGTTTTTTTCTACCGAAAGTAAGGAGTTACATTAAAACTTAAAAAACGTACAGAAATTATTCCGTTATATTATGGGGCTACTCCCTCTTCAATACCCCCTTCTCTACGCTAACGTTCGACCTTTTGGCTAATTTTTTCTATGAACGATTCTTGAAACACAAGGGCCGAGCCACACTTGGAGTAAGCCCCCCCTCCACCCTTAGTGGAGAGGGGTGGAGCCACTCTCCTCCACACACGTATTATTTTCCCTAGATGCAACCAACGGAAATTTGAGATAGAAATTTCGTTAAAAATGGTCCAAAGAACATATAACAATTCCCTCAGCGTTTACACAACCCTACGAACCCTGGGACAAGGGTTGTAAGTTATGCCCCAGGGGCATATAAGGTCTTATGAAATGGGTAGTCGTATAAACTTCATATGGGACTCATTTGATAAAAAAAAGTCAAAAGTGGTTTGAGGGCAACCCCCCCCCCCCCCCCCCGCACCTATCAGTTCCGAAAACCAGCATCCAACCAGAATTTTAGACATCTATTTTGTTCAGCATTGTTCAAAAGTCCATTAATTATTCCTTTGGGATGTCACCCCCCACCCCGCCCTAATTGAAGGGCAACCCAGCTTACCTGGTGCTCCGCAACGTCGCTTGACTCCTGGATTGTACCTTATGACATGCGCAAGAAATACTTTGATTGGCAAAAAGCTACCAAAAAGAAGTGAAAATGCTGACTCTCATGCCGACCACACTTGTCAAGCGGAACTCTCATAGGAAGATGGGCCTTAAGCTCTGACAATTAGTTTTTACTTTTTACATGTTTTATGACTTTTGTGCTTACACACTAGTTCATTTTTTATGGATGAACTAAATGAATCTTTTTCGTTTTCATTGTATTCGATGTTAACTGACCCCTTTGAAAGAGGTTTACCAGTCGTAAAAAAAATAGTTTCTGAGATTTCAAGATGGAGATATTATGGACATATTATAGACAAAATACGGACATAATTTGGCCGAAAAGGACACATTTTTGGATGCTCAAGGGACATATTCATTGACTAAATGAATCTTCTTCGTTTTCATTATAGTCTATGTTAACTGACCTCTTTGAAAGAGGTTTACCAGTCGTAAGAAAACTAGTTTCTGAGATTTCATGATGGACATATTATAGACAAAATACGGACATAATTTGCTGAAAAGGACACATTTTTGGATGCTCAAGGGACATATTAATTGACCAAAAAAATTTGGCACCCGTGTTGATATTCCGCAAATGGTTTAAAAAATTGGAAACCTGACATGTGGATGTGAGAATAATCTCATTATTAACATTAGCAGGACATCAGGACACGATATATGACCATACCGTTGTGATATTCTTGGATATCATAGGGTATTCAAAAATAAATAGTATATATAGTACCGTAATAGTCCATTTTAAGTCAGAATGAGCCATCTAGTCCTACTCCATAAAGAAAAAACAACACACTGAATTTTGCTGCAACACATTAAATGATGAGTGGCCTAGAAGTTCTAGTGCACGGTAAGGATCCCATTTACATATGTTGGCTAATTTTTTTTATGTTTCAGTTAAAAATTAAAGGTACCCTAAGCTGTAGGCCTAGCCTAATTAATTAAGGTAAGAAAATAATATAAGTTGTTATGTATAGGCTATAGTGGCTGGCCAATTCTAAAGGAAACATTCTAACAAATAAATATAAGTAGGTATTTTGGTAAATTTTTACCAAATCATATTATTGACTTACAAATAAAGTGAATAGGGTAAAAGACCACTTTTCTTTGGCATTCTGGAAAAATAGCAATGGGTTTTTTTTGGACCACCCATTTTTACTACAACAGGAAGCAATGTGAGGGCAGTAACAAGAACCCCGCCTTCTTGGTCAAGTTTCACCAATGATTTGTCAGCATAAATTGAAAATATGGTCTCTGTTTTGAAAAAGCAATTGAAAAGAATTATTATATTTAAATATTTGTGATTTATAGAATAAATATCAAGCAATAAAAGTTACATTTCTAGAATCAGAAAGGAAAATCAGCTTTCTGTTAATATATGAATAAAAGTGAAACACTAAAAGGATATATACATCAAAATAGGATAATTGGTATTTCCAAAAAGAGGTCCCTGCAGGTAAGTTAATAAACTAATAGTTTCAAGTTGTTGATCTTAAATAATTTGAATAATAACCCTATTGATGCATAGCTTAAACTTTTAGCTGTTCATTAATATACCCAATCCTTCTCAATTCCTCTTTGGTAACAAGATGTGAGGGTTTTAGTTTTACATAATTTTACTCAATTGGATACTGGTTTTTTACCCTATACCACTCACATGCCTTTTTTATGCTCTTTCCCAATATAATAATCATTTTTGTTGGAAATGAATTTTACCCCCACCCCTATATATACCAATTCAGGATTTATATTTGCACATTAGGGAGTTTAAGGTAAAGTTTAAGCTTACCTTCCATTAAATTACATCAGAAATAAAATTTACCCCCACCCCCTAATGTGCAAATATATACCCTGAATTGGTATATATAGGGGTGAGGGTAAAGTTCATTTCCAACAAAAATGATTATTATTATATTTGGAGAGCATAAAAAAAGGCATCAAGTGGTATGTTTACTTTATTTGTTAGTCAATAATATGATTTGGTAAAAATTTACTGGTATTTTCATATTTTAGCCTATAGTGTTTGCTTTTCAATAGCCCCAATTAGACATTGATATCCTGATATATTCCATATTTTCATGTTATTTCTAAATATTATGGTTATTTTCTGATAACATGCACCACCCTCCCTGATGGTCCCACAAAGGCTTTAAAGCCTAGGAATATATCAGTGATGTAATTTTTGTTAAAATTCTGGAAGGGGGGGATTTGGAGCCAGTTTTCCCAATCAAGTGAAAATGACAGTAAAACTGAAAAAGGAGCCATATATTACCATAAAGTAAAGATATTCTAATCAAAAAAAAAACTCTGGATGCTTGAATTATGCAGGCTTATCTTAGGTTTGGACAAGACTTTTAAAGAAAAAACTAAATTTCAGCTGGAGGAGCAAACTGGGGTCTGGGAGGGGCACTTGTATCTCCCCCACCCTGTACCATAGCAAATTTTTTTTTTTACAAAAATTGAAAAGAAATATTTATATTTAAATATTTGTGATTTATAGAATAAATATCAAGCAAATAAAAGTTACATTTCTAGAATCAGAAGAAAATCAGCTTTCTGTTAATATATGATAAAAGTGAAACACTAAAGGATATATACATCAAAATAGGATAATTGGTATTTCCAAAAAGAGGTCCCTGCAGGTAATTTAATAAACTAATAGTTTCAAGTTGTTGATCTTAAATAATTTGAATAATAACCCTATTGATGCATAGCTTAAACTTTTAGCTGTTCATTAATATACCCAATCCTTCTCAATTCCTCTTTGGTAACAAGATGTGAGGGTTTAGTTTTACATAATTTTACTCAATTGATACTGGTTTTTTTACCCTATACCACTCAATGCCTTTTTTATGCCTCTTTCCCAATATAATAATCATTTTTGTTGGAAATGAATTTTACCCCACCCCTATATATACCAATTCAGCATATATATTTGCACATTAGGGAGTTTAAGGTAAAGTTTAAGCTTACCTCCCATTTACATCAGAAATAAAATTTACCCCCACCCCCTAATGTGCAAATATATACCCTGAATTGGTATATATAGGGGTGAGGGTAAAGTTCATTTCCGACAAAAATGATTATTTATTATATTTGGAAAGAGCATAAGAAAAGGCATCAAGTGGTATGTTTTACTTTATTTGCAAGTCAATAATATGATTTGGTAAAAATTTACTGGTATTTTTCATAATTTTAGCCTATAGTGTTTGCTTTTCAATAACCCCCTTTACACATTGATATCCTGATATATTCCATATTTCATGTTATTTCTAAATATTATGGTTATTTTCTGATAACATGGCACCACCCTCCCTGATGGTCCCACAAAGGCTTAAAGCCTAGGAATATATCAGTGATGTAATTTTTGTTAAAATTCTGGAAGGGGGGGATTTGGAGCCAGTTTTCCCAAATCAAGTGAAAATGACAGTAAAACTGAAAAAGGAGCCATATATTACCCATAAAGTAAAAGATATTCTAAAAAAAAAACTCTGGATGCTTGAATTATGCAGGCTTATCTTAGGTTTGACAAGACTTTTAAAGAAACTAAATTTCAGCTGGAGGAGCAAACTGGGGTCTGGGAGGAGGGCACTTGTATCTCCCCCACCCTGTACCATAGCAAAAATTTTTTTACAAAAATTGAAAAAGAAATATTATATTTAAATATTTGTGATTTATAGAATAAATATCAAGCAATAAAAGTTACATTTCTAGAATCAGAAGAAAATCAGCTTTCTGTTAATATATGAATAAAAGTGAAAACACTAAAAGGATATATACATCAAAAATAGGATAATTGTATTTCCAAAAAGAAGGTCCCTGCAGGTAAGTTAATAAACTAATAGTTTCAAGTTGTTGATCTTAAATAATTTGATAATAAACCCTATTGATGCATAGCTTAAACTTTTAGCTGTTCATTAATATACCCAATCCTTCTCAATTCCTCTTTGGTAACAAGATGTGAGCAGGGTTTTAGTTTTACATAATTTTACTCAATTGGATACTGGTTTTTTACCCTATACCACTCAATGCCTTTTTATGCTCTTTCCCAATATAATAATCATTTTTGTTGGAAATGAATTTTTACCCCCCACCCCCTATATATACCAATTCAGGATTTATATTTGCACATTAGGGAGTTTAAGGTAAAGTTTAAGCTTACCTTCCATTTACGTCAGAAATAAAATTTAACCCACCCCCTAATGTGCAAATATATACCCTGAATTGGTATATATAGGGGTGAGGGTAAAGTTCATTTCCGACAAAATGATTATTATATTTGGAAAGAGCATAAAAAAAGGCATCAAGTGGTATGTTTACTTTATTTGCAAGTCAATAATATGATCTTTGGTAAAAATTTACTGGTATTTTTCATAATTTTAGCCTATAGTGTTTGCTTTTCAATAACCCCCCTTTTACACCATTGATATCCTGATATATTCCATATTTTTCATGTTATTTCTAAACATTATGGTTATTTTTCTGATAACATGCACCACCCTCCCTGATGGTCTTACAAAGGCTTAAAGCCTAGGAATATATCAGTGATGTAATTTTTGTTAAAATTCTGAAAGGGGGGGGATATGGAGCCAGTTTTCCTAAATCAAGTGAAAATGACAGTAAAACTGAAAAAGGAGCCATATAGTACCATAAAGTGAAGATATTCTAAAAAAAAAACTCTGGATGCTTGAATTATGCAGGCTTATCTTAGGTTTGACAAGACTTTTAAAGAAACTAAATTTCAGCTGGAGGAGCAAACTGGGGTCTGTGGAGGGGCACTTGTATCTCCCCCACCCTGTACCATAGCAAAAATTTTTTTTTACAAAAATTGAAAAGAAATATTATATATTAAATATTTGTGATTTATAGAATAAATATCAAGCAATAAAAGTTACATTTCTAGAATCAGAAGAAAATCAGCTTTCTGTTAATATATGAATAAAAGTGCAACACTAAAAGGATATATACATCAAAATAGGATAATTGGTATTTCCAAAAAGAGGTCCCTGCAGGTAAGTTAATAAACTAATAGTTTCAAGTTGGTGATCTTAAATAATTTGAATAATAACCCTATTGATGCATAGCTTAAACTTTTAGCTGTTCATTAATATACCCAATCCTTCTCAATTCCTCTTTGGTAACAAGATGTGAGGGTTTTAGTTTTACATAATTTTACTCAATTGGATACTGGTTTTTTTACCCTATACCACTCAATGGACCTTTTTATAGCTCTTTCCCAATATAATAATCATTTTTGTTGCAAATGAATTTTACCCCACCCCTATATACCAATTCCGGATTTATATTTGCACATTAGGGAGTTTAAGGTAAAGTTTAAGCTTACCTTCCATTTACATCAGAAATAAAATTTACCCCCACCCCCTAATGTGCAAATATATACCCTGAATTGGTATATTATAGGGGTGAGGGTAAAGTTCATTTCCAACAAAAATGATTATTATATTGGAGAGCATAAAAAAGGCATCAAGTGGTATGTTTTACTTTATTTGTTAGTCAATAATATGATTTGGTAAAATTTACTGGTATTTTTCATAATTTTAGCCTATAGTGTTTGCTTTTCAATAGCCCCAATTAGACATTGATATCCTGATATATTCCATATTTCATGTTATTTCTAATATTATGGTTATTTTCTGATAACATGCACCACCCTCCCTGATGGTCCCACAAAGGCTTAAAGCCTAGGAATATATCAGTGATGTAATTTTTGTTAAATTCTGGAAGGGGGGGGGATTTGGAGCCAGTTTTCCCAAATCAAGTGAAAATGACAGTAAAACTGAAAAAGGAGCCATATATTACCATAAAGTAAAGATATTCTAAAAAAAAAAACTCTGGATGCTTGAATTATGCAGGCTTATCTTAGGTTTGACAAGACTTTTAAAGAAACTAAATTTCAGCTGGAGGAGCAAACTGGGGTCTGGGACGGGCACTTGTATCTCCCCCACCCTGTACCATAGCAAAAAATTTTTTTACAAAAAATTGAAAAGAAAATATTATATTTAAATATTTGTGATTTATAGAATAAATATCAAGCAATAAAAGTTACATTTTCTAGAATCAGAAGAAAATCAGCTTTCTGTTAATATATGAATAAAAGTGAAACACTCAAAAGGATATATACATCAAAATAGGATAATTGGTATTTCCAAAAGAGGTCCCTGCAGGTAAGTTAATAAACTAATAGTTTCAAGTTGTTGATCTTAAATAATTTGAATAATAACCCTATTGATGCATAGCTTAAACTTTTAGCTGTTCATTAATATACCCAATCCTTCTCAATTCCTCTTTGGTAACAAGATGTGAGGGTTTTAGTTTTACATAATTTTACTCAATTGGATACTGGTTTTTTACCCTATACCACTCAATGCCTTTTTTATGCTCTTTCCCAATATAATAATCATTTTTGTTGGAAATGAATTTTACCCCCCCCCCCCTATATATACCAAATTCAGGATTTATATTTGCACATTAGGGAGTTTAAGGTAAAGTTTAAGCTTTTACCTTCCATTTACGTCAGAAATAAAATTTACCCCCACCCCCTAATGTGCAAATATATACCCTGAATTGGTATATATAGGGGTGAGGGTAAAGTCATTTTCCGACAAAAATGATTATTATATTTGGAAAGCTGGAGCATAAAAAAAGGCATCAAGTGGTATGTTTACTTTATTTGCAAGTCAATAATATGATTTGGTAAAAAATTTACTGGTATTTTTCATCATTTTAGCCTATAGTGTTTGCTTTTCAATAAACCCCCTTTACACATTGATATCCTGATATATTCCATATTTCATGTTATTTCTAAACATTATGGTTATTTTCTGATAAACATGCACCACCCTCCCTGATGGTCTTACAAAGGCTTAAAGCCTAGGAATTATACTGTCAGTGATGTAATTTTGTGGTAAATTCTGGAAGGGGGGAATTTTAGGGTTTTAAATTCAAAAAGTTTTCCCAAATCAAGTGAAAATGACAGTAAAACTGAAAAAGGAGCCATATAGTACCATAAAGTGAAGATATTCTAAAAAAAAAACTCTGGATGCTTGAATTATAGCAATGGCTTATCTTAGGTTTGACAGACTTTTTACTAAAAACTAAATTTCAGCTGGAGAGCAAAACTGGTGTCTGGTCAAGTTTGGGGCACAATGTATCTCCCCAGCCTGTACCATTGAAAAAAATTTTTTTTGAAAAAATTGAAAAGAAATATTATATTTAAATATTTGTGATTTATAGAATAAATATCAAGCAATAAAAGTTACATTTCTAGAATCAGAAGAAAATCAGCTTTCTGTTAATATATGAATAAAAGTGAAACACTAAAAGGATATATACATCAAAATAGGATAATTGGTATTTCCAAAAAGAGGTCCCTGCAGGTAAGTTAAATAAAACTAATAGTTTCAAGTTGTTGATCTTAAATAATTTGAGTAATATCCCTATTATTGATGCATAGCTTAAACTTTTAGCTGTTCATTAATATACCCAATCCTTCTCAATTCCTCTTTGGTAACAAGATGTGAGGGTTTTAGTTTTACATAATTTTACTCAATTGGATACTGGTTTTTTACCCTATACCACTCAATGCCTTTTTTATGCTCTTTCCCAATATAATAATCATTTTTGTTGGAAATGAATTTTACCCCCACCCCTATATATACCAATTCAGGATTTATATTTGCACATTAGGGAGTTTAAGGTAAAGTTTAAGCTTACCTTCCATTTACATCAGAAATAAAATTTACACCCCACCCCCTAATGTGCAAATATATACCCTGAATTGGTATATATAGGGGTGAGGGTAAAGTTCATTTCCAACAAAAATGATTATTATATTTGGAGAGCATAAAAAAGGCATCAAGTGGTATGTTTACTTTATTTGTTAGTCAATAATATGATTTGGTAAAAATTTACTGGTATTTTTCATAATTTTAGCCTATAGTGTTTGCTTTCAATAGCCCCAATTAGACATTGATATCCTGATATATTCCATATTTCATGTTATTTCTAAATATTATGGTTATTTTCTGATAAAATGCACCACCCTCCCTGATGGTCCCACAAAGGCTTAAAGCCTAGGAATATATCAGTGATGTAATTTTTGTTAAATTCTGGAAGGGGGGGATTTGGAGCCAGTTTTCCCAAATCAAGTGAAAATGACAGTAAAACTGAAAAAGGAGCCATATATTACCATAAAGTAAAGATATTCTAAAAAAAAACTCTGGATGCTTGAATTATGCAGGCTTATCTTAGGTTTGACAAGACTTTTAAAGAAACTAAATTTCAGCTGGAGGAGCAAACTGGGGTCTTGGAGGGGCAGTTGTATCTCCCCCACCCTGTACCATAGCAAATCATGCCCCTGGAACATAAGGTATAAAAAAAAAAAAACAGTTGAAAATGAAATTCTTACTTTATAATATGCAGAATACTTCTATTTATCAGATTATCATGTTTTTGGTCAATATGTACAAGATTCCATAACTGACAAAGGGACAAGGTAAATATAGTAAGCTATTTGATTCCTTTACATGGCCCTAACAATGTATTTCTTTGGTACATCAATGTATTCATACCTTCTACCACTTACATTAAACCAGTTATCTGCTCAGTTTCCAATTTATTTATGTATATAGTTACCAAAATTGTGTTTGAAATGATTTTGAAAAATTGCATAATAATGGGACAAAACATGATAATCTGACTAGTAGAAACTTTCTGAATGTCATACAATAGTAATTCATTGTTTCAGAGTTTTCTTTTAGCTTCTATATATTTTTTAAGCAATATATATGACCATCATGGAGGGGGGCTGCATTTGTAAGTGAATTGATTGTAAAGTTTAGAAAGAGCATGCAAAAAGAATTGAGTTGTATAATATTCTTGTCCCTATGTCAGTTATGGAATCTTGTGTATATTGATCATATTTTTTACCATTATTATCCACTTTTCAAATTCATTTCAAATAGCCTAACATTCTATCCACATTTCATTGTAGCCTAGTTTAGTCAGGCAAAATCCTATAGACACAGTTTTTTGACCTTTAGACTATTTTGAACAAGATGGGTATTCCAAAATTTTGATTTTGGAGTCAGGGTAGAATCTCTTTGGAGTCAGGGTAGCTAAAATATGGGAAGAGGGCTGGCATCCCTCCTACCTCTTTTCAACATCCCACTTAGCTGTTCTTTATATATGGCAGTATCCTCCTTTTTGATAAACTAGATACATATAATGCCTTTTGATTTGGTTTAACATAGCCTTCAATATTTTCCAAAGTCTCATCTTAATAATCTTATCCTTTTTGCATACACCTGGAATCAAATACTTCCCCTTTTCCAAATGATCAATCCTGCTTGTAAACAATGGGCAAATTGCATAATTTACAATCTTTGTCCCAGGGCTGTAGGGGTATGGTATCTCTGGAGACATAGTTATTAGACCTTTTGACTAGTTAGAACAAAAAGATAATTTCAAAAATTTTGATTAGTGTTGAGCAGAGGGAGCACCAAAAAAGGCAAAGAGGTGGGGCTGGTTGCTCTATATAACTCTCTTCAAAATACCTTGAAATGGGTCTTTTTGTGAGGTATTTTTTAAATCATTTATTTGGCTGCATTCACTCTTCCAAGTCTGATCTACAAAGGATGGATATCTTATTTTTGTGAGTGTTCAAATGATGCCACTTCTAATACAATTGCTATTAAGTATACTGTAGCATCAGTTTATCTTTTCTTTGTACTTATTAGAGGCCACAGCATCATTATAGCAGCCCTGTTTTGTATGACTTTAATTTTGGTTAAACTTATTTCCTCTCCTCTAACATTTTTAAACTTAGTTTTTTTTAAGTTAATTTGTGTTTTTTTTTTTTTTTTTTTTTTTTTTTTTTTTTTTTTTTTTTACACATCATGGAAAAAATATTTTGTCTTTCTTTATCAGAAATATACCCAACTTTTGCTTTGAGGCCAAAATACATACACCATCAATATCATAAATTTTTTTTTTTAAAGTGATTGAGAAAAGAAAGGGAAAGAGAGAGCAAAAGGAAAGAAATTGAGATTAATAAGCTAGAAAAGGAGGAGATTGAGAAACAGGGAAAATATTGAAGCAATTGGGGTCAATACAGAGCAGCTAGAATTAATAACTTTAGTTAGGAAAATGATGTGGTTATGCAATAGTAGTTGGGTCTTAATCCTATGAATAGCTCAAGTTAGTCATTATGAATATTTTTTTGATGCAGCAGTTCATGTGAAAAAACAAATAGTAGAAAACAAGGTTTTAAGTTCCTCTAAAAAATGCTGTAAACAGCATGAAAAGAAGATGAACTTGAAATATTAGAGCCTTTATTAGACAGAATCAAAGGTGTTAGGCTACATGAGCAAATTTGTTGATTCTTTAGCAACAAACTGTAGGAGGGACCCCCCCCCCCTAAAAAATCTAAACTCATGTACAGATTTCTGTGGAAATTGACTTTAATGCCTATTTTAATAAAAGTAAAAAAAAAAGGACTCAGGCAGTCAAAGCTATGTTATATCATATCCTATTTTTGTTATTTGTTTAAAACTGTGTTTTTTTTTTTTCAATTGTCTAAAAATTGCTACATTAATAAAGAACTTGTAGGTTTAAAACAATAGGTCTATCTTAAATTCAAATAGACTTGGTATTGGTATTGCACACACCACTCAAACTTTTTTTTCAGTGTGGTTCTGAAAATTATTTTAAAATGCTGCTTAGAAGGGTTGATCTGATGTCATCGGTAAAGAAGGAGCAATCAACTACTAATGTTTTAAGAGCATTAGCATATCTTGAATAAGAGGCTTGCCAAAACTCAAAATGGAGTGTATGTTTGCATAATAAATAAAAAATGTTGCTTATTTTGAAAATTTAACTTGATGGATGAATTATTTTGTAAAATTGAGAAAAGTGTTTGATTCTAATGTTGGATATTACTCTATGGAAAGTCCCAATTCCAATAAATTGTTTCACAACATTTTTTTTTTTTTTTTTTTTTTTTTTTTTTTTTTTTTTTTTTTTTTTTTTTTTTTTTTAGCATAAACAATTACAAAAAAGCAACTGTCTTTTGAAAATTGCTTTATTGTACTAATATTATTGTGTAGTAAAATTACCATTTATTATTTAGAATGCACAACATTAGAATCATCTTTTGATGAATTTCCAACATCTCTTGTCCTCATTGATGGTCAAACCAAAGAACCAATAGGACATGCTCGAGTATCCAAAATTCCAAGGGAAAAGGATGCATGCTTTGTAGAATCAGGTGGGTCAAAAGAAAGTTTATTATCATTATTGCTACCCAAAACTAGCAGTTTGTGGCTCATGTCTTTAGTTATGTGTTTTGTGGTGTGTTTTTTAATGCAGTACATATGCAAACGTGGTTTATGTTATGATACAGGGTACAGGCACACTTGATTTGAAACCACAGGGACCATATAAAGGGGAAAATATAGGCACATTCACACTATTAATAAGATATATCACATGCATGGATGTTCACTCTTACACAGGAAAAAATTCACATGCATTGCCTATTCAGAGAAAAATACAAAATCAAGAAATAGACACAGAGACAGTTTGTTTGTACACAAAACAACCATACATTTGCATAAACTACATACATAAACCATAACAAATGTACAGACACATAGACACTTAATACCTAGGTTTTCCAGAAATAATATTTACACAGAATCTTTAAAGCTTGTAATGCTGGTGTTGCCAAATTTTCTTGCTGAGTTAGCTCTGACAGTAAGAACTTGCTTTATTGCAGAGAATTGAAAATTGAAAGAATATTGACATTACCCATCTTGTCAGTAATTTAGAATGCTGCCCAAAACAAACAAAAAGAGAATCTGGGTAAGTCCTAAAAAGAATGAGTATAAGTATGATAGCTCCATAGCTGTCAGGTTAAACTTGATGAGCAGCAGTCTTTGGTCATATCATGTGACAGTTGTGACAAATAGTTATGCATAGAGTGTATTGGGATCTCACTGTCAGAATATGTATTGTTCTGAAAAATGACTGATAGACTTACGTGTGAATGGTTTTGCCTGGTTTGTAAGGTTAGTGGACACCAGCCTAGGCTCAAACACCACCCAAAAGCTAATTGAATCAACTGTCTCAAAAGCTGTAACTCCCTTGCTTAATCAGTTCCAAGTATATCTCAAGCAAGAACTAGTGAACATGAATAGTAGGATCTTAAACTTAGAAAGTGATGTTGCAAATAAATGTTCCCTAGCCAAGGTGGAAACTAAAATAGATGACATAGTTAAAAGTAAGTTGAGCCAATAGTGACAGTACAAAAACTAAAATAGATGACATAGTATTTGTGAGGACAGTAAAGACAGAAACGTCAGCTTAACATAGTGACAGTACCAGAAAAGAACTGTTTGACATCCCAAATGTTTATTCAGGTGAAAACCTGCCATCTGTATTTGTGAGGACCAGAGAAAGACAGAAACGTGACTACCCTAGGCCTGTTCTTTTCCTCAACATTGTACAAGGTTAAAAAGGAGGAATAAACCAGGGGAATTGTTTCAAGAGACTGAGCCCAAACTGTAAGCAATAGTTCATCCAAAACTAGTGTTTGATTCAGGATTCAATTTCCATCTTGCTTTCCATCCTTGCTCAAGCTCTAGCTCAACAAACTCAAGTTATAAAAGTTTACCAAATGCAATACACAATAACAATGCCAGTCAGTGGAAAGGAAGTGTTGAAACTGTTTTACACAAACGTTAATACAGTGACAAACAAGCTTCTGGAACTGAAATTGGCAGCCACCACTGAACATTATGATATACTGTGTATTTGTGAATTGACCCCCAAGAACTCCAGCAATCCACTGACAGAAAACCATACCAGGATACCTAGATATTACCTGGTCTCAAATTTGTCTACTAACCCCAGGAGAGGCACCGCCATCTACACAAAGGGAATACAGGTTAGAGATTGATCTTTCAATCATGATTATTCCCCATGGGTTGAGAGTGTTTTGTCAGTATTATTAATGAGGGAAAAATCATTACTGATAGGTTGTATATATAGAAACCCCAGTTGTCTAGATACTTTGCATCTTACCAAGATCTAATAGTTCAGTTTGCTGAACAAGCATTCAATAATGATAATCAGGACTTAATTCTTCTTGCAAACCTGAATCTACCAGATGTCAAATGGGTTGAGGGATTAGGTTGTCAACAAAGCTCTGTTGTCAGTAACCCATTTGTTGAATATTTGGGTAGCAATAGCTTATATCAAACTGTTCATGGTAATGAACTGTAAGTAAGTAGTGACCTGGCTCAATAATAACAAAAACTCTAAAAAAAACAGAATTTTGATACCAATAGATCGTCAAAACAATCGTATTTTTATGCTGATTTTTATATAAGTTTAATCAAGTTTCGTCTTACCCATCAAAAGTTACAAGCCTGTGAAAATTTGCCTAATTTTTGAAAAAAGGGGGGAACGCCCCCTAAAAGTTCTTGAATCTCAATGAAAATCACACCATCAGATTCAGCGTATCAGGTAACCCTAATGCAGAGGTTTCAAGCTCCTATCTGCAAAAATGTGGAATTCTGTATTTTTTGCCAGAAGAAAGATCACAGAATGTATGTTTATTTGTTTGTTTTTTTTTTCCCAGGGGTGATCGTATTGACCCAGTGCTAGAATGTCGCAAGAGGGCTCATTTGAATGGAAATTAAAAGTTCTAGTGCCCTTTTTAAGTGACTGAAAAAATTGGAGGGCAACTAGGCCCCCTCCCATGCTCATTTTTTCCCAAAGTCACCCAATCAAAATTTTGAGATAGCCATTTTATTCAGCATAGTCGAAAAATCTAATAACTGCAAGTTATGAACTTCGCCCATTGTTTACATATAGTATTGAGAAGTATACAGACGTTTTCAGGGGTGATTTTTTTCAGGTGGGGGGTCGGAGGGAGGGGATCACCTGGGAGTATCTTTCCATGAAGGAATCTTTTATGGGGGAAGAGAAATTCCATGAAGGGGACGCTGAATTTCCCAGCATTATTTAAAAAACAATCAGAAATTAAATAAAGAAAAGTTTTCAACTGAAAGTAAAGAGGAGCATTAAAACTTAAAACGAACAGAAAATGTTACGTATATAAGGGGGGAGGGGCTGCCTCTTCTCAATAGCTTGCTTTTACGCTAAAGTTTTGTTTTTAAGTTTTAAAGAGGGTATTATTCTAATTATACAGTCTTTGTGATTCAGGAGTCGTTCTCAGAGAAAAACCTTATTGTCAAAAAAAAAAAAAAAAATATTAATATTAGTTAGTTTAAACAAATTAAAAATAATATGCAAATTTCGTTTTAATTATTCATGTATGGTGAGACCAATTCAAAACCTGCGTTAATTCAAAAACGTTTAGAAATTAAATAACAAAAAAAAACAGTTTTTTTTAACTAAAAGTAAGGAGTGACATTAAAACTGAAAAAAAACAGAAATTATTCCGTATATGAAAAGGGCTGTCCCCTCCTCAACGCATCGCTCTTTACGCTAAAGTTTAACTCTTTCTTACAACTCTACTTTTTAAAACAATAAAAAATTTAGCGCAAAGAGCGAGGCGTTGAGGAGGGGACAGCCCCTTTCATATACGGAATAATTGTTGTTTGTTTTTAAGTTTCAATGTTGCTCTTTACTTTCAGTTAAAAAAAACTTGTTTTTTTTATTTAAATGGGTAATAGACCAACCAACCCGGTGTAAAAATAACCAAAACGCCATCCCTACTAGATTTGGCAATCACTAACAACCCAGGATTGTAAGTGAATACTGAGTATCTCCCCCCTATTAGTGCCAGCGACCACATCTGCGATGACTTGCTGCTTAGCCAACGGAAAAATAATTGCACTAAACGAACTTACACCGACTACAGCAAAATCAGGGAGATAATACGGGCAGTAGAATGGGACCAAGTGATTGTCAAGGGAGACGTTGAGCTAGCCTGTCAAAATTTTAAGAATACTCTGCTCCAAGCTGAGGAGACATGTACTTCATGTTCATTCGTGAAGGCACACAAAAACACTGCCATACCTGAACCGGCCTATTAAAAGGGCTATCAACAATAAGAAGAAGGCTTTTCCAAAATATAAGAAATGCAAATGCACACACTACTGGGATCGTTTTGCAAGAGCAAGGAATAAACTGAGCGAACTGACTAGGCACTTCATAGCTGACTATAAAGATAACTTGGCATTAAACATCAAAGACAACCCAAAGAGGCCTGGAGATACGTATCTGCTAAAGATAAGAGTAGACAAACAATGCCACTCCTGCTCAACCCTGAAGGGAAAAAGCTGGAAGACCCAGTGGACATTGCAAATTTGCTGAACAACATATTTGCATCCATTTCTCAGTGGACCCCACTGACAAGCCACCGTGCCCTGCCCCCAGGGTGGTCAAGCACCCTATGCCAAAAATTTACGTCACAATGGACGGGATTAAGAAAAGGCTGAGTAAACTAGACCCCAACAAAGCTAAAGGCCCAGATGGTATACATCCAGGCTTCTTGAAGAACTTGCAGATATAATAGCCAAGCCACTCTGTTTGCTATTCGAGCTGTCTCTTCAGACTAGTAGCCTACCTGCAGATTGGCGGACAACCATAATTACTCATATATTCAAGAAAGGATCTAGAACCCAGCCTGAGAACTATCGGCCTATTAGCCTGACCGTGGTTGTGGCCAAACTTATTTAAGGGATAGTCAATGATTCAATCATAGCACATATGACCAAGAATGGCCTTCTTTTTGGTGGTAAGCATGGCTTCAGGAAAGGTATGTCTATCGAAATAAATCTTATACTACTTATGAATCTGTAACTGATCTACTGGAACAGGGTTTCCCAGTCGACATGTTCCTACTGGATCAATCTAAGGCCTTTGATAAAATGTCTCACCGCTACCTGATGATCAAGCTGTCAGTATATCAGATAGACAATGATGTTGCCCAGTGGATTCACAGCTTCCTATCCAACAGAACTCAGATTGTTGCTGTATATGATGAAAGAGGTGACCTCATCTACTCCATACCAGTTCACGTTAAGAATGGTGTCCCTCAAGGGACCAAACTCGGCCCAACACTGTTTAACCTCTACGTAAATGACGCTCCTGACGTGGTCAAGAATGGCTTGGGACAGTATGCAGACGATTCCAAACTCTTTGGTCCAGCAGCCTCCATAGGAAATTGCTCTTCTCTGCAAGAAGATCTCAACAACCTCTGTCTGTGGACAACAACCTGGACACTTGAGTTCAAACCATATAAATGCAAAGTCCTTCATCTCGGTCCAAACAATCCCTGCCATAGTTATCACATGATTGACTCTGCTGGTGCCAATATGCTCATTGAAAGTGCCGAGGAAGAGTGTGATTTTGGGTATTAATTGACGATAAGCTTAAATTTCATAGTCACCGTCGGAACCAAGCAGCTAAGGTAAACAAGGTCCTTGGTTTGATCAAGCATTCAGTAACAAGTCGCCAACCTAGAGTTATCAAGAAGTTTTACTCAGCCCTTGTTCGTCCCCATCTTGAGTTTCGCGTGTCGGTTGCCAACCACAGTTAAAGTGTGACATGGAGATACTTGAGAAGGTCCAACGTAGAGCAACCAAGCTCCCTTTTGCCAAAAAACAAATCTCCTACGAGCAACGACTAGAAAAGCTTGACCTGCCTACCTTAACGTACCGTAGAAAGAGAGGAGATGTCATCCTCGTATTTAAGATGATGACCAGTGACACCATAAAGCCCGTTTTCGATCATAGTGAATACACCAGAACACGAGGAAATCCCATAAAACTGTGTCAAAAATTTAGCAGAAAGCGTGAGAAGTTCAACTTCTTCACCAATCGTGTTGCGAATCTACTCAGCGAATCTACGGTGTCGGCCAGATTAGTCGATAGCTTCAAGGTTGGCATTGACTGTGATTGGAGCGGCAAGTCATTGAAGATGCAGTGGGACAAACCGGCATCATCGAGCAGGGTCTATTAGGTGCCACCCGCCCCCTTTAGCCCCCAAATATGACCGGCCGCCAATACATCTAGTGACACCCAACAAGGAAATCAAACTGTCCTGTATATATGAAAATAGTGATGATCCACTCATGGACTGTGATATGAAATTGTGTTAACTGGCCTGTTATTATGAACTGTGGTAACTGTCCTGTACATATGTAAACTCACGAACTGTGACATGAAGATTATCAAGTCAACGTTACCTGGTGACATCTACATGTTCTTCAACCTTAGTCACTAGAAGATGCGATTTAAGGTAATAAAGAGTGTTTATGCAATTGAAAGAAATTGTAATTCTTTCGTCCCTTAATTTAACTCCTCTGCCACCAAGTGCTACCATAATGAGCCAAGGGATTTTTTCCCTTCCCCATAGGCTAGTAATATTATTTAGTACTTACTTATTTTAAAATTTTACAATATTCTATATCATGGGTTTCCACGCGTAATTTTAAGGTGGGGGGGGGGGGGCAGGGGACTTTTGCAGAGGTCGTAAAAGGGTACTTCTTTACCCGTTTTTATCTTTAAGAGGATTGTTTGCTATGATGGGTTCTAAAAGTAAGGCTAGGCTTTCTTGTTGGACAGTTCTAAGCCTGCAAATCTTTCTGATTTGGAATCTTGTGATATCTTAATTTATATTAAATAAAGATAACAAGTTTTTCAAATGATAGCAAAGAGTGACATTAAAACTTAAAACACAAAAGTTATGAGGTTCAAACCTCTGAAACATTATCTCTCCTGTCTTGAACCGTGGCACCCAGTTATCTCAACTGCATTTATACTTGCTGTCATTAAGCTCAGACTGCTCCTTTAGCCCACATGTTGCAAACCTAGTAAAGAAAAGATCACTACTATTGAAAGATCGATCTTCAGGAAAACCTTAAGATCCATGGTTACTTTGGGGTGCCTTGGTTTTTGTACAATGCAAATGCAGCTCAAATTGACATATCTGTGTTGTATGCAGCTAGTATTTGAGTACGCATGTCCAATCTGGCGCCCTCGAGTGCACAGTACAGAATATCTCGGTTGTGACATTGAAACTGTACAGAAACGTGGTGCTAAAATCATACTCGGTGGAAATTATCTGACTCGTATATCTATTGTCAAGTCACTAAATATGCCCTATCTCCGTAAGCGCAGATACGAACTTAACCTTAAGTTTG
This sequence comes from Artemia sinica, assembly GCA_027921565.1. Classification (NCBI taxonomy): domain Eukaryota; kingdom Metazoa; phylum Arthropoda; class Branchiopoda; order Anostraca; family Artemiidae; genus Artemia; species Artemia sinica. The sequence continues at coordinate 47,514,354 of CM051260.1, read as the reverse complement.
GACACACACTACTCGCGAGTCAGAAGGATTATTTACTGTCACAAAGCGTAACAGCCTACTTCCTGTTACAAAGTGTCTGCCAACCCAAAGCAGGAATAAAATTGAACCATTGAGATGCTGTAACAATTGGTATGTGAGTTCTTTTATTCCTTTTTTTGTCAGTGCATTTAATCGCTCGTAATTTAAAATTTTCATGTGCAAATTGCTTTTGATGAAAAACTTTTAAATTACTCACTCCTTCAGCCATTTTTTTGCCTTCAAGTTTAACACTTGTACAGCAATGCTTTGAGAATGATAATCATACGTGAAAAGGTGTATCCCTCAAAATATCTATTAAGGGGAGGGTGGTCTGAAAAATCATAACTAATCATGTGGTGGTCATTTCCACGGTTGCCTGTTTTTGCTATGGGTGTCGGCTGGGGGCAATGCTCTGCGGGAAACTCGGAGACATTAAAAAACTGTATGAAAATGAGAAAAACTCTCGTTTAAATCTCAGTGAAAACAAAGCTCTTGGTTGAACTCGCCCCAACCCTAAGAAATTTCAGGATGGGGTGTAATGTTTTCTGTTACGCAGAAAAAAATTCTGCAATAAGAGGGGCACCATCACCCTGCAGCACCGACATTCTAGGCCTTGTCCAAAAATATTCCCAGGAGTGGAGGGTGATTAGAGATTTATTTCTACACTCCTCCTTCCTAAATCTCCTATATTTATCTGAAAGCTCATGGAGAGTTCAAAAATTTGGGACATAAAACGTACCTTTTGACGCTTCTGGCACGCCTAAAGCATACAACCCCCCCCCCCCCCCCCACCCACAGGAAGATCCACCAGCCTTCCTCTATAATAGTTGACGCGCAAATTTTACACCATTCTCCATAATTTATCTAATATCTAATGAATCAACGTTAAATGAAGCTTTAAATAAATGTTGATATTACCCGTTTATTTTTTACAGACTATGTGAATTTGTACGAATGAATGTACCACCGTATTGCCAGCGAAACTAGGAAGATCATCTTAGTTTTTGCCAGTTTTAAATAGGTTGACTGTGGCAGAATTTTCAACCCAGTGCTGTTTGGCCCTTTTTGGGTCGAAGTTGTTGTTTTACGCCAAAAAAGGCCGGAAAACGGCACTTTGGTGTTGCACATTTTTTTTTGCTGCTTGGAAATGGCAGTAGAAACTCCAATTTCCGTTCAAATGAGTCTCAATTACCACTCATGTTTATCATTGAAAGAACCCTCTTTTAATAATCTATGACTACCAACTATGGATGGTCACTTGCTCAACCATCCCACCCTGAGAGAATAGGAATTTCCATGTTTTGCAAATAGTGGCTTTTGGTTTCTCATAAATGTTGAATTTTATTGCATAATTTCTGTCAGGATTGCACACCCTTTTGGGGTATTTTAATCCCTGTTTCCAGAACTGTTCAAACTTTCATGTGCGAATTGCTTTTGATGAAAAACTTATAAATTACTCACTCCTTCAGCCATTGTTTTTGCATTCAAGTTTAACACTCGCACAGCAATGCTTTGATAATGATAATCATACGTAACGTGTATCCCTCAAAATATTTATTAATGGGAGGGTCATGGGATGGTCATTTCCAGGGTTGCCTGTTTTTTCTATGGGTATTCCCAATGGATGCCGGCTGGGGGTAATGCTCTTCGGGAAACCCCGAAGACATTAAAAACTGTACGAAAATGGGAAAACTCGCGTTTTAATCTCAGTGAAAACAAAGCTCTTGGTCGCACTCGCCCCCACTCCTAAGAAATTTCAGGATGGGGTGTAATGTTTTATGTTACGCAAAAAAAAAACAATTCTGCAATAAGAGGTGCACCATCACCCTGCAGCACCCACATTCTAGGCCTTGTCCTGAAATATTCCACGGAGTAGTGGGCGATTAGAGATTTATTTCTACACTCCTCCTTTCCGAATCTCCTCTATATTTATCTGAAGGCTCATGGAAAGTTCAAAATTTGGACATAAAACGTACCTTTTGACGCTTCAGGCACACTCCCTCCACCTATAGGAAGATCCACCAGCCTTCCTTTATAATAGTTGACACGCAGTTTTACACCATTCTCCATAATTTATTTAATATCTAATGAATCAACGTTAAATGAAGCTTTAAATAAATTTTTTACAGACTACGTGAATTTTTATGAATGAATGCACTGCCGTATTGCCTTCGAAACTAGGAAGATCATCATAGTTTTTGCCAGTTTTAAATAGGTTGACTAGGTCAGGATTTTGAATCCAGTGCTTTTTGCCCTTTTTGGGTCAAAGTTGTTGTTTTACGCCAAAAAAAGGCCAGAAAAAGGCACTTTAGTGCTGCATATTTTTTGCTACTTAGAAATGGCAGTAGAACCTCTAATTTTTCCTTCAAATGAGTCTCAATTACCACTGAAAAAAACAACAACAAATTGCTGAAAAGTAAAATACCTTCCTAAAATTTAGACTCTCATCCAAATAGAGCAGATCATATGTGGACTCTTCTATTTATCACTAAAAAGGGCACTGGAACTTTTTATTTCCGTTCGAATGAGCCCTCTCCTGAATTTTTAGGACTACTGGTTCGATAAAATTACCCCTGAGAAAAAAAAAAAAAAAACAACAAATAAGTACGAATCTGTGATCGTCCTTCTGACAAAACATACAAAATTTCGCATAAGAGCTTGAACCTCTACAGTAGGGTTCTCTGATATGCTGAGTCTGGTGCTGTGATTTTCATTAAGATTGCTTGATTTTTTTGGGGGGTGTTCCCCCTTTTTAGAAAATCAGGGTAATTTTCAAATGATCTTAGATTTTGATGGGTAACATTAAACTTAATGAATGTTCTTTGTTTGGAATCAACATAAAAAAAAACCATTTCGTTTGATGTATCAACTCTTACCAAAATTCCGTTTTTTAGAGTTTCAGTCACAATTGGGCCGAGTTGCTCCTTGCTTACAGTTCGTTACCACAAACTGTTTGAAATACTGTAGGCTGTTTACTACCGACTGCATTTAAATATGCAAGGAGCTATATGCAATGTCTGTAGGGCTTTGAAGATGTTTAACACCACATGTACCTTGTGTGCTCATTGTTATAGTAACACACAGTACTGTTTGGTATATAACATTAGCTGCATGTTATGTTTGTGTACAATAGAAAAACAAATCTACAATGATAAGGATTTTGTTCTTACTGTAGAAATTTGAAAAAAAACTTCTTGAAGTAAAATTAACAAAACGAAATGCTAATTTTGAATAGATCTAGAATTAGAGCATAAGTTTAACGCTGAATTACAATTTAGATAATCATAGCAAGAGAAGGGCTTAATGACTCAAAATTCATGAAAAGGCATGTCTAAAATAGTTCAGAATTTTTCAGCTTAGAAAAAATCTAATACAACTAAAAGTAAAGCCAAAGTTATATGCTCATACAGCTCAGTCTTTGTCTGAGTGCATTTTGTATTGTTGGTGCATCAGACGAAAGGAGATCGTTCGTAGCTTGCTTCTTATTTTCAGTTTACTGGGAGGATAATCAGAGATCTCCCCGGGCAAAACCACCCTCCGAAATAACCATATTTTATGAGAACTGATGGAATTTGGCACATTACCTGAAAACCGCGTTTTTGAAAAACAGCAGCTTCGGGGGTGAAGTTTGGTGAACGAATCTTAAATCCTTCAATTTAAGATGGTGATTAAATGAATTGCACTTTGCTGTGACATAATATTTTGGGAACTGGATCGCGCTTTTGGCTAGTTTTATGGGTTTTTAAATTTTATTATATTAACGTCTGTGATAACTGGTTTTTCGTCCCAGCCATAGTATTACATCTGGCGATAAACTAACACTCAATAATTAAAAAGAGTCAGTGTAAAGTTTAGGTGACTACAAAACACTCGCTAGAAGGGAGGGGGACGGGAGGAGTGAAGATGAAAGATATTAGAACTTCACAAATTATTCAGTATAAAGTTTTTTTCTTTGTCTTTTAGTAGTTCTGTAATAATACTACTATTCTTGGGATGGAAAATTCGTTACGTTTTTCAGTATTATTTAGGCATTATTGTTTTTAAATTTTCGGTTTAGAAGCATGGGCGTTTCCACAAAATCAAGAGAATTGCTACAAAAAACTAACACTTTTGTCTTGAGTACTTCTAATCCATAGCCATGTCCTGGCATGCCGTACAGTGTCAGAGATTTTAGTAAAATATAACTTAAATGGTATTATTCATTCTCCTTAGACAGGAAAACAACTAACGTAAATTGCCATAATATGACAGTTCAAGAGATCTGTCCAAGTCCTGTAATCGCTCCTTCAATCAGAGTCCTGGCGAAATTCAAAACAATAGGAAAGTTCAGATATTTGTTAGAAACTTATAACATCATTTTCATTTATTAGAAAAACATTTTGGAGGCAGACTTGACATGAGAATAAGAAATATTTCCTAATTCCAATGAGAGTCCCAATTCTGTGAAAAATCCCAATTTTGAGATTCTAAGGAAGTTTTTTCAAACTCTTGTCTAAAAGGTCTCTTTTGCTTTTATTCTGCTTTTCCTCAATAAATGCGTTATAATTATTATGTCGTTTATTCAGTCTTTTTTTACTCTCATAACTATATTTGATTGTTTTATTTGACTAAATATTCTATTTTCAATTTTTGTTGTTGCAGTTAGGGAGAACTGTATAGCCTTATGTATATGCCTTATCTAATAAACAAAATAAATATTTTTTTTGACGTTTAATCTATTTTAGTGATTATACGAAAGGACTTGAGAGGCAAAGGATATGGGACACAGTTGATGCAGCTCACTGAAGAATATTTAGCGTCGAAAGAAATCAAGACGGTATACCTGTCTACTATAGACAAGCAAAGTTTTTATCAAAAAAAATAGGATACATTTTCTGTGAACCGATAAACATTTGGGGTGGTCAATCTACTAGCAATGACGCCCAGAGGAAAGAATCATATACTGTGAATAGCTGTGAAAATCATGAGTTCGAAACTAAAACTATAAAAGCGGGGCTAATAACTTTAAATGATGCCTTACGAAATTTCAGCTTCAAAGATAAAGTTCGAACCCCATTAATACAAAGAGTCGAAGGGAAAAAGATGTTCATGAGAAAGGATTTGGTGTGCTAGTGCTAGTCTTAGCAGAATAAAGATTTACTGAGGAGTCAAAGTATATACAGCCTCAAGCACAAAATATTTGGAGTCATTTATTAGATTCAAGTTATTATCAACGAAAACAAAACACACTAGATAGAAAATTGTCCTATGCTTTGAGCACTTATCCATACAGCTTTTGAACATAGCTGTAACCATTGGGATGTTGGGCGATCATATCCCCCGCCACCTCTTAATCCACAAATTTTGTTCGTTATAATCGTTATTTTGTATTCTCTTTATTTTGCTAACTAGTACCTTTGTCGTAACAGAAATTTCATTCGATTCCTCCTATTATCTTTTTTATTTCTTTCTTCTTCAACTTTACTTAATTATTTTTCAATTGACCTAAAAATACTGCGTATTTCAATCTTGATTATGTCTATATGACTACTGCAACTAACTTAGCTTAACACGCAGGGGACAAAATTCGTCCATCTCATCCTGTCCTACGCTTTCATTTTTATCCATTTCCCAACGCATCCCTATATATTTTCATCCATTTTCTATTAATCTCTTCCTAGAACAATCTGGGGCGTCAGTCCCTTTTTTTTACCACCATGTGACATATTAAGTAAAACTGCTTCAGGCATTCACTCCTTGTCGATCTGGATGATATATACAAGCACCATTAATCGTATATTTATGAACCTCCCTAGTCATATGAGTTTTATTTTTGAATTGTGTAATGATTTGGTGTTCAATTTTAAGTGCCTTTTTATGAATAAGTTTTGTAATAAATAAAACTAATGAATAGCATTATGGGAAACGTAATATGTACTTTCATTATTAGAAGCCTGTTTCAAGTACATTAGCCATCACGATTGTAGCGGGCGGGCTAGGGTCTACTCTGAGCTTTTTGGGAAACGAGTATTCGAAACTTCTCTCGACTGATAGACAAGGCTGATCATTTTTCTATATGGTTCTTGCCTATAAACCGCAACTGAATTGTGTAAGAAACATACCAGTTCTTCTGTATTTTCTGTTGACAAAAAATATGTACTTTCCATAATAAAAGTACATATCTTGCACATTTTATATGTCCTTGATTTATTGATATCACTATACTAAAATAAATAAAAAAAAAAAATGATTCAAATATTCAGTGAAAGCTAGTTCTAAGCCCTCTATTATCAGAAATAATAGGCGGCAAAAGCACTTAGCTTATAAATTCATTTGGTTTTAAAAAAGAATATAGGATTTGCAATGGTAATTAAAATTGAAAATCATAGGGTACTTGAAACTCCTAATTTCTTTTATCAATTAAATTATTTTCATTTTTAACCAACCTCAAAGTCTGTTTTTTAATCTAATTCGAATCTTAAGGCAATCCTGTCCATAGCGAATATGAGCCGTTTTAATGGACCCAAGCAGCGTATCCTTTTCCACGCTACCACAGATCAGGAGTTCAAAAAGAACCATAATTTTCAATAGAGATTGCCCGACAGGTAGTATGTTAGTAGGTCCCGTTTTTTTTTCTTCGATGGGAATCTACCGGCTAGCCGAGGCTATTAGTCTTAAATTCCTATATATTATCATATTTTAATTAAATTAGAAAACAGATTTTGTCAAGGTGGCATAAGCCATTTGGAAGCCAGTATGCAAAATGAATGGGGTCATGGTCGCCCATAAGCTGAATTTTAGGGGGTTGGAGCTTACCTGGTCTAATCGACACTTCCAATGATGTATAATAGAAATCATAAAACAAAAATATCATAGGCGGCGCTATAGCGCTGCCTAAGTAAAGAACGATATGGGCACAATGTATTATTTTTTTTTTATTTTTTTACCAGGGCACTTCTTATAGAAAAAAATGTCGTACAAGCTTCAAAAAGCGCTCATTCGATTGGAATTTGAGAGGGCTAGTGCCCTTTTTAATAGTGAAACGTGATTAGACGGCACCCAATTCCAATCCCCCACGCCAATCATTTCCCCAAACACATCCAAACAAAATTTGGAGACAACCATTTTGTTCAGCGTAGTTTAAAGGTCCGGAAATTATGACTTTGAGGATGATAACCCCCCCCCCCCCCCAACTCTCAGGGCAAGGGTTGTTATGCCCTGGGGGGATATAAGGTTTTTTTTTATAAGAAAAGGGGTCGTATAAACCTCAGAGGGTGCTCATTGGATTGGTAATCAGAAGTTCTAGTGGCCTTTTTAACAGTCAAAAGTAAGTGGAGGTCAACCAGCCCTCTCCCCCTACTCCAATCATTTCTCCAAACACATCGAATCAAAATTTTTTGATACACATTTTGTTCAGTGTAGTTGAAAGGTTCAGAAATTATGTCTTTGACGTCCCCCCCCCCCCTAGACCTCAGGGCAAGGGTTTTAAGTTACGCCATGGGGCATATAATGTTTTTATAGAAAGGGTGGTTGTATAAACTTCGGAGAGGGCTCATTGTATTGGTAATCAGAAGTTATAGTGCTCTTTTTAAGAGTCAAAGTGATCAGGGGGCAGATACCCCCCCCACACACACACACGTCGTATTTTCCCAAAATGCGTCTGATAGAAATGGTAATATGGTCATTTGTAGTCGTGGAAACTTCGAAAAGGGTTCATTCGGTTGGAAATTGAAAGAGCTAGTGCCCTGTTTAATAGTCAAAAGTGATTAGAGGGCAACCAGCCCCACACCCATCATTTCCCAAAACACATTGGATTGGAAATCGGAAGTTTAAGTGCCCTTTTAAGAGTCAAATTTATCGGAGGGCAGCTATACCCCAACGTCATATTTTCCCAAATGCATCCGATAGAAATTTTGAGATAGCCATTTGTTCAAAAATAGTCCAAAGATCACATAACAAGGCCTTTGGGGTTGACACAACCCCTCATAGTCAGGGGGTAAAGGTTGTAAGTTATTTCCCGGGGCATGTAATGTTTTTATAGAAGGGGTGGTCTTGTGAACCTTAGAGGAGACTCATTTGACTTGAAATGTATAGTTCTAGTTCATTTTAAGAGTCAAACGTGATGAAGGGAAAATAGCCCCCCCCCCCCTATCTGACATCCTCTTTTCTCCAAACACATTCAATCAAAAATTGTGAGACAGACATTTTGTAACCAATAGTCCAAAGAGCATATAATAATGTCTTCAGTAATCAAATACAAGGAATATTTAGGCGGTCGTTGAACTGAATCAAAGCAAACTATGAGCATGTGGACTTTCGAAAAGGTGACAAAATAATATATCAAGAACAAAACAACTTATATTATTAAGACCTTAAGAGTAAGTTGCAGGGGATTTTGAACTAGCCAGAAGGCACTATGTGTATACTTTTAATACTACCACTACAGTTACTGTAACTAATGACACTAAGAGTATTAAGGTAAAACTTCTACGAAGCGTTTAGGGGGAGTTCAATTGAACAAAAAAAAACCGTATGCATGCACGTTTTCAAAAGGGCATATAAGCAATATGATAGGCAGCACCACTCTATAATAGCTAGAAATATCATTGAAACATTTAAAGGAGCTAATTCGGAAAAAATTAAAGTTCTATTGTTATTTTGAAGTTTAAAAAGAGATTGGAGGACAACCAGCCCTTCTCTCAAGGTGATTCACTTTCAAAACACATCCAGTCAAAATTTTGAGACAAGCATTTTGTTCAGCGAAGTAGAACGGTCCAGTAACTATGTCTATGTCTTATTGGGCATGTGAACCACCACCTCCCAATTATGCAATTGGCCCATTATGCTATAAAACTAAATGCTACTTTAAAACTAAACCAAAAGGTATTGTGTTTATGGTTGCCAATCAGACATTCCATCAATATATCGAGAACGACTGGGGGTATTTAGTTGCAGTTTTTGGGCCTACTGCTATTACTACTTCTCCTCTTACAATTTAAATAAGTAAATAGAGTGTAAGTGTATTCAGGTTGTCAAAGAGCATAGATAGAATCTTTTGGGAATGATATTAAGTTTTATTTTTCAGGTCAACTTGAGGCGGCAAGAGATTAAATTAAAAAAATACTATTTGTGTCAGGATTAAAAAACTGTTAAAAAAGTTTATCCCAAGATAAAAATAGCAAGCCAAACTATAGATTCTTATAGAAAAAAACTTAAAAGATATAAAATATTGTTAGAAAATTAACAATAGTAGGGCTGATATCCCCCATGCCTTCTAAAGACCAGAACACAATTTGCACTTTACTGAAAACAAAATACGTTTTAAATGTTTTCACTTTTTTTTCCTTAAATAAATAAAAGAATATAAGACTAAGGAATAAATATCAGTATATGTGTATATTAAACTGAAAATCCACGGTCTTTTTTTTCAGTAAAGCCTAAATTATGTTCTGGTCTTGAGAAAGCATGGGGGTTGCAAGCCCTACTAATGTTAATCTTTGCTCGTTTTGAGTTTGACTTGGCTATTTATTCTAATTTCTGTTCGTTTTGAGTTTCATTTATTTACTGATAGTGATTTGTGGTAATTTTACGCTTTGAAGATTATTTGACTTTATTTCTGCCAATTTTTGGCGTAATGGAGCTCTACTTTTCTTTGAAAAACTTGTTTTATGGAAAACGTTTTTAAAATTAATACAAATATAAGGCAGAGTCATTCAGCCAGGGGGGGATCTGGAGCCACCTCCTGCCTCCCCTTATGGGTGCCCATGACGAGGGCACCTATTATATTTTTTTCTTTCTTGGGTTTGACGTCAAAGCTGTTGATTGACTTAAGAATAACTGCTAAAGTTAAAGACTGGTGCCAAAAAACTGTAAAGAAAATCGTTATGCTGAACCTTAAATGCATGCTACAAGCCCAATTGTACTTAGAGCTTACAACAAAAGTTAGCCCAAAAGGGGTGCAAATCGCAGTGAACTTTGAGCCACCATTTCTCGGAATAATATAAAGAACATATACGCATTTTTATCTTGGAACATTTTATACTCTTAATTTATCCAAAATTACACTTTTTTCATATCACATTCGTCATTCTGGGAGTCTTTACTTTTTCATTCTGTTCAAGTTTTGAGCAAGTATTTTAACCTTTCCCGGTAAATTCCTAGCCACATCTTGATCCTTTAAACTTTTCAAAAGGTCTTTTTCTCGTTGCGAAGCTGTTTTATCCATTGTAAACATCTGAAGAGCTGCTTTGGCTGCTTTGCCCTTTTTGATGTTCCTGGTATTACTTTAACTTTGTACCTATAAATGAATGAGAGAATTAGAAAAATAGAAATAATAAGTTCTAATACAAAATTTCTATTGGAAAAAAGAACTGGGAATTCCAAAATTATAAGCAAAAACGAACAAACAAAACAAAAGAAAGAATAGCATAGGTAAATGTTACGATGCAATATATTCGAATTTCAAGAATATACTCAACGAATAGGTATCACAACTTTAATCAAAGAAAGACTAGAGGTCATTTGAAAACCGTATTTGAACGTCAAAGCTTCATTTATAATTATAAAGTACCACAGGTAAGCACTGTCCCCCTCCTTACTTTCAGTTTAAAAAACGTTTTTTTTTATTTAAAGGCCCCCCCCCCCCCCCCCACCATTGCTTTCCCTAAATACGAAGGAAATGAATACAATAATATTCAGGATAATATCATTATTTATCTGGCTAAAGCTTTTTATTTCAAAAATACTCTATTAGTGTTTCTTATCGAATTTGTAAAACGAAAAAAAGAAATAGATCGAAATAAAAACTGATAAAAAACTAGAATTTACTTTTATTAAAATTAATTTAAAAAAAACTTTTTCCAAAAAATAAGTTTTTTTCAAAAAAAAGTAAAGAACTCCATTAAACCAAAATGAACAAAAATAGAATCAAATACTCTACAAGCATAAACTACAAATCAGTATCAATAAAGCCCCCCCAACACCCCCTGTTCAAAGCCCCCCTTTTAACACCCTAACACCCTCCCAGGAAGTCGCCATTTTCCTTAAATTAACAAAAAACTTTTTCCACATATGTTTTTCAAAAAAATTAATAAATAAATAAAAACTGTTAAACCAAAAATGAACAAAAATAGAATCAAAAATCTACCAAGCATACAACTATCACAAAGTATCAATAAATAAATGAAACCCAGAAAAACAGAAATTACAATAAGTAAACTCAAAACAGAAATTAATCTGAGTAGGGTTCTAAACCCTATGCTTTCAAAAAGCCAGAATATAATTTGTACTTTATTGAAAAAAATTCAAATGAATTTACTGAAAAAAATGTGCATTGTCAGTTTAATATACATATGCTGATATTTATTCCTTAAAATCTTAATTATTTTTTGATTTCTTGAAGTTATAAAAGTGAAAACATTTAGAAGAACTTTTTTTCAGAAAAGTACAAATTATGTTCTGGCTTTTAGAAAAGATAGGGGTTTTGAACCCTACTCATATTAATTTCTGCTCGTTTTGAGTTTGACTATCTTTTCTTTATTTTAATTTCTGTTTGTTTTGGGTTTCATTTATTTATACACATCCTCTAGTTGACCTGATGAATAAGATTAATACCATTCCCAAAAATTATATTTATACTCTTTCACAGCCTGGATACACTTACCCTTTTGATTTAGTAAATTTTAAGAGCAGAAGTAGTAATAGAAGTAGCCCCGAAAATTTGAACTTAAAACCCTCAGTTGTTCTTGGTATATTGCTGAAATGTCTTATTGGCAACTAGCATACAAACAGTGTGTTCTAATCTAATTTAAAAGCAACATTTAGTTTTTAAGCATAATGAGCAAATTACATAACTGTGGGGGGTTGACCTACCCAATAACCCTAAAGATATAGTTACCAGACCATTGAGCTATGCTGAACAAAATGGCTGTCTTAAAATTTTGATTGGAAATCTCTGGAAAATTGTTAGCTAAAGAGAAGGGCTTATTGCCTTACAATCACTTCTGACTCTTAAGAGGGCACTAGAACTTTTAATTTTCAATCAAGCTAGCTCCTTTAAAATATCAATGATACTACTAGCTATGATAGAGCATCGCTAACTATGTCCTTATATACCCAATAGTGCTTATATGCCCTTTTAAATACCTGCATGCATATAGGTTTTTGTTTAACTGAAACTCTTCCTAAATGTTTCCTAAAAGTTTTAACTTAATGCCTTTAGTGTCGTTAGTTACAGTAACCGTAGAAGCATCATTAAGTGAATACACACAGTGTCTTCTGACTAGCTCAAAATCCACAACCTATGAAGGTATGAAGGTGAAATTTTCAGAGAATATTTCTGTTGTACGGATGACAACCTGCCATCCGTATGCAGGTTGTCAAAAGGGCATATCAGCAATATCTTAGGAACAGTTTCATATGTGAATTAAAACTTACAACGCTTGTTGTGGGGGATGTTGAACTAACCAAAAGACAATATTTGCATCATAATACTAATGCTTCTGCTCCTACAACAACTGCTACTAAGACTATTACTATTAACTGTACTCCTAATGCTACTACTACATTTACTGGTGCTACTACTACGACTAGAACTTCCAGTTTCAACCAAATGAGCTACTTCCACAGCTTATACAACCATCCCTTTCATAAGAACCTTAACTGCCCCACGGGCATAACTTACAACCCTCGCCCTCAGGCTCTGGTGGTTTGTATCAACCTCAAAAGCCTTGTTATATGATATTTGAACTATTTTGAATAAAAAGGACTGTCTCAATATATCTTTTGGATATATCTCAGGAAAACACGACGTGTTTGTGTGTGTGTGTATGGGGGGGGGGGGGGGGGGTAGCTGCGCTCTGATCACTTTGCCTCCTAAAAAGCACAATACAATTTATGATTACCAATCCAATGAGTCCCATCCAAAGCGTATACGACCACCTTTTTTTTATAAGCACCTTATATACCCCAAGGGCATAACTTAAAATCCTTACCCTGAGAGCTGTAGGGGGGGGGGGTCCTTCCCCATAGACATAATTCCCAAAACCTCCAACTACGATGAATAAAATTGTTATCTCCAAATTTTGATTGGAGGTGATAAGGCAAATAATGAGCGTGGAGGGGGGGGGGGGCTGTTTGCTCTCAGATCACTTCGATTCTTAAGAAGGGCACTATAACTTCCAATTTCAAATCAAATAAGCGCCATTTGTTTTGGGTTTCATTTATTTATTGATACTGATTTGTGGTAGTTGTATGCTTGGTACATTATTTGATTCTAGTTTTGTTCATTTTGGTTTAATGGAGTTCTTTACTTTTAAATGAAAGATATTTAGTTAAGGCAAATGATAAACGTGGAGGGGGGGGGGGGTCTGTTTGCTTTCAGATCACTTGTACTCTTAAAAAAGGGCACTATAACTTCCAATTTCAAATCAAATAAGCCCCATCCGATGTTTATACGACCACCCATTCCATAAAAATCTAATAGAGACATTATTATATGTTCTTTGACTATTTTGGAAAAAATGCCATCTCATAATTTCAATCAGGTACGTTTGGTGAAGAGAGAGGGGTTGTAGGGGGGTGGGGCTAAATGCCCTCCATCACTTTTGACGCTTAAAAAAGAACTAGAACTTCCAATTTTCAACCAAATGAGCGTCTTCTAAAGTTAAACAACCATCCCTTCCATAAAAAAACCTTAAATACCCCCCGGGCATAATTTACAACCCTTGCTCCTAATCTTTGGTGTTTGTTTCAACCCCTAAAGCCCTATTATATAATATTTAGACTATTTTGAATAGAATGGCTATCTCAAAATTTCCATTAGATGCATTCCGGGACAATACGACGTGTGTGTGTGTGTGTGGGGGGGGGGGGGGCTGCCCTCCGATCACTTTGACTCTTAAAAAGAGCACTAATCCAATGAGGTCCCTCCGAAGTTTATGTGACCACACTTTCTATAAAAAAACCTTATTATATTCCCCCAGGGCATAACTTACAACCCTTGCCCAGAGGGCTGGGGTGATTTGTTATCCTCAAAGGCATAATTTCCAGGCCTTCCAAATACCTTGAACAAAATTATTATCTCGAAATTTTGATTGGAATGATGGGCTTGGGGGGGGGGGTCATTTGCCCTCTGATCACTTTCGACTAATAAAAAAGGCACTAGTCCTCTCAATTTCTAATCGAATGAGCCCTTTTTGAAGCTTCTACGATAATACTTTCTATAAAAACCTTATATGCCCCAAGGGCATAACTTACAACCCTTGTCCTGAGGGCTATGGGGGGGGGGGGGTGTCATCCTCAAAGACATAATTTCCAGAACTTTCAAACTACGTTGAACAAAATGGCAATATCCAAATGTTGATCGAAAGTGTTTGGGGAAATGATGGGCGTGGGAAGGGGGTGATTATTCCTCCGATTACTTTCGACTATTAAAAAGGGTAGTAGCTCTATGAATTTCCAATCCAAAGAGTCCTTTCTGAAGTTGTTATGAAAACGATTACTATATAAACCTTATACGCCCCCAGGGCATAACTTACAACCCTTGCCCTGAGGGCCTTGGGGGGGGGGGGTCATCTTCAAAAAACATAATCTACGGACCTTTCAATACTTAAACAAAATGGCTATCTCAAAATTTGATTGGATGTGTTTGGAAAAAGTTGGGCATGGGAAGGGTGTTAGTTGCCCTCCGATTACTTTCGACTATTAAAAGGGCACTAGTCCTTTCAATTCCCAACTAAATGAACCTTTTTTTTAAGTTTCTACGACAACGCTTTCTATAGACAGCCTTACATGCCCCCAGGGCATAACTTACAACCCTTGCCCTGAGGGTGTGTGGGGGTTATCATCCTCAAAGACATAATTTCTAAAACTTTCAACTACATTGAACAAAATGGCTATCTCAAAATTCTGATTAGATGTGTTTGGGGAAATGGTGGGGCGTGAGAGGGGGGGTTAGTTGCCATCCATTCACTTTCGACTATTAAAAAGGGCACTAGCCCTTTCAATTTCCAATCGAAGGAGCCCTTTCTGAAGTTTCTACGACAACGCTTTCTATAAAAACCTAATATGCCCCCAGGGCCTAACTTACAATCCTTGCCCTGAGGGCTTTGGGGGGAGTGTCATCCTCAAAGACATAATTTCCAGACCTTTCAACTACGTTGAACAGAATGCCTATCTCAAAATTTTGATCGGATGTCTGAGGAAATGGTGGGCGTGAGAGGGGGTTTAGTTGCCCTCTTAATCACTTTTGACTATTAAAAAGGGCAGTAGCCCTTTCAATTTCCAATCGAATGAGCCCTCTTTGAAGTTTCTACGACAACGCTTTCTATAATAAAAACCTCATATGTTCCCCCGGCATAACTTACAACCCTTGCCCTGAGGGCTGTGGGGGAGTGTCATCCTCAAAGACCTAATTTCGGGACATTTCAACCACGTTGAACAAAATGTCTATCTAAAAATTTTGATTGAAGGTGTTTTGGGAAATGGTGGGTGTGGAAGGGGTGTTAGTTGCCCTCCAATCACTTTTGACTATTAAAAAGGTTAATAGCCCTTCCGATTTCCAATCGAATGAGCCCTTTTCGAAGTTTATACGACAACTCCTTCGATACGAAGTTCCCTGGTCTAGGCAGGACCATTGCGAAAACAGATAAAAATAGAGGAGGAAAAATCTACCATAGTTTGATATTTCTACAACCTTTGAGTTTTAACAGAAGGGAAAATATATTTAATTCACTGCAATATACTTAAGATAACACGATTATGTAAAAACAAAAATGGATTAAATAAATATTGCAACAGCAACATTAAAACCCCAAAGTAGCAAGTACTATTCCAATATCAAAGCAATAAGATGTGTGGAAAACATCAATCAATAAAATAAATGATTAAAATGACGAATATAAAATACCCAAAAAAGAAACTACGGTATCTTTATGTTGCCGCAGAAATGTTTTCTTGAAGTAAAATTTTACGTTAGTCTGGTATGGTACTTAATTGTCAAGGTGTCGAGATATGATGACGAGAGTGTGACAGAAGGAGTTTCAGTCTAAATTCCATGGTTAGTTTGTCATCTTGTTTTTAAGGAGGCTGATTTAGATCACTTTAATGGGAAGAGCCAAGGAAAAATTTTAGAACCCTTTCCAAATATTTTAATTTTACACGTCTGATCTTCGACAGGACAATAGTATTCAAGTCAGGACGGGACATAAGAATAATAATTATTTCTTAATAGTCGTTGGGATACAATATCTCTTAAGCTAAGGATTTAGATACATGAGAATTAAAGTTATGGTCATTGTCTAACCAGAGTTACCCAACAAATAACAGCTTTATAGTCTTTGATGCTCGCATCTAAGTCATTGTAGTCAGTTGTATAGATTTTAAGGAAGGAAATTGAAATGAGGGAAACTTTTTTACTGTTCAAAACTAAGCATCCCTTTTTATCAAGCCTATGTTTTAGTGTCTTAAATGAACGAGTCAACACGAAGTTCTGTAGTCAGGGTACTTTCGTATCTACTTCAACAGTATAAGTTATCTGCAAACTGAAAGCAATTTTGATGAGCCCTCTCGTCACGATCATCTGGGCACCAAGTGTTCAAGGTTCATCAAGGGCAATTAAGTAATCCAAATTTTCAAGGCCTTTTGAAATAGCAGTGGTATAAGATGCCTGAAGGATTTAGGATCGTGACTGATTTGGGCTAACATTATCTTTTATATCTCGGTAGAGATCAACGAGAAGAACAAAATTCAAAAACCTTGGAATAAGCTGGTGTTTGAAATGGGCACAATGTGCCTAAGATTCCTTAGAACACTTATTGTAGGAATCAGAGATATAAAAGAACGTTTACAAAGACATGGAAAGACGCATCAAGAAGACATTGATTAGAATGGCAGTTAACGGTCAGCTTATTAAATCTCAGTGGTCTCTCATCAATTTAACTGGGATCTCAAGGGGATAGCTAGATCTCCTAGGGTCAACATTCGATATGTAGGCATTTCTAAAAAGAACAGTTGTATAATTTTTAAAGTACACGTTGCAGTTTTATACGAGAGCAAAAATAAGGATATTGAAACTTTTGTTTTTCTTCGAAAAAGAGACTACAGTTCGCATTCAAGTAAAGATGCAATTTTTGGCATATATAAAATAATGTTGGTAGTCTTTGAGTTAGAAGTACAAAAAAATTTGTTCCCGATCTTTGCCGGTATCCCTAGAAGAAGTAAATACGCCTACAAGTGTTACCAGTGTATAAGATACACTAGAGAAATGTTTCTCTCATTCTAAAAAAAAAAGAGATACAATCTTTCTTTTTGAAGACCAGCGAAAAATTGCAAAACTGACGTTGACTGAAGCCAAACCATTTTTTTTAGCTTTGCTACTTGGCAAATGTGCAGACTAAAAAAAAAACCGGATGCCCGAATACAATGGAATAGCAGAAGAGCAGAAACGCCAATAGCTTCTTCTGCAAATAAAACTAATACTATCTACTTCAATGTTCAGTATGGAAAATCATCTATCGAGGGTAAAAACTCAAGGGATTCACCAATGATCCAAACCATTTTTTACATTTTTCTTCAGCGTTTGCATTTTCTTATCTAACAAGCGTGCATATTTTTCGTTTTTGAATAATAATCGATATTCGAATAGTGCAATTTCTGATAATTCTTGTCACAATCATTAAAACACCCTTTTCTCTGTGGCCTGAACAGAAAAACAACATGTTAAGGCAGTAAGGAGTGTCATACCTATAAAAAGATGACGTTTACGAGAGATGACTTGGACTAAAAAGAAGAAAAAAAAACATTTGGCAGAGGATATTCGAACTAAATCTTAAGTAGCAATCAGTAAGTTGATAATTAATTTAAGAATTAAAAAAAAAAACTATCAAAAATACTAGAGTTTTTTGGCTTAGTTTATATTCCAAACAGTTCATTTTTACTTCACACATTGCCCTCATAAAGACGAATGCCTTTCCAAAGAAAAAGAATAAATAAATAAAAGCTTGGGAAGATTAGAGAAGATTTAATAATCAAATAGTTCGTACTAAAAAAACTGTTACTTGCTAACGAAGTATGGAGCAACTCGGCCTAGTAGTAACCGAAACTCTAAAAAACAGAATTTTGACAATAACAGATGCATCAAAAGGATCGGTTTTTTATGTTTATCAGAAGCTACGAGGCTGCGAAATTTGCCTGGTTTTCGAAAAAGGGGGGAAACACCCACAAAATGTCCAACGATCTTAAATAAAAAAAGCATCCGATTCAGCGTATCCGAGAACCCTACTGTAGAGATTTCAAGCTCCCATCTACAAAAATGCAGAATTTTGTATTTATGCCAGAAGAAAGATCACGGATGCGTGTTTATTTTTATTTTTTTTTCCAGGGTTGATCGTATCGAAATAATGGTCCTAGAAGACCGAGAGAGGGCTAACTTGAACAGAAATAAAAGGTTCTAGTGCCATTTTGAAGTGACTAAAAAGATTGGAGGGCAGCTAGCTCCCCTTCCACGTCCCTTTTTTCCCCAAAGAAATCCGATCAAAATTTTTAGATTGATATTTGTTTCAGGATAGTTAGAAGCATAGTTAGAAGGGCGTGTCAACCTTTGTGGTTAACACTCCCCCTGTAGTCCCTGGGGAGATGCTGTAAGTTAAGCAATATGGTCTGTGCTCACATATCATGTTTGTTACTGGAAAATATACGGAATCTTTAAGGGGAGAATTTTTTTGTGAGGGAGGGGTGGTGGTGGTAGGGAATTCACGGGGGAAAATTATCTGTGGGTAGGAAAACCTCAATGGAGAATTTCCAGTGGAAATTTTAGACTGATGAGGAGGGGGGGGGAGAGGAAGGGGATTCCAGGTATAATTGAAAAAACCGCCAGAAATTAAATAAATAAAAAAACGAGATTTTCAACTGAAAGTAAGGGGCAGCCTTAAAACTTGAAAAACGAACGTAAATTATTCCGTATATGAGGGGTGTTGCCCCTTCCTCAGCCCTCGCTTTTCTTCTAAAGCTTGACTTTTTTGTCAAAACTCTTTAAGAAAAAGACTGCTCAAACACAAGGGTGGTAGAATCTAAATGAGAAGTGTTTTTTAAGACTTTAGTGTGAAGAGCGAGGGTTGTGGAGCCACCCCCCCCCCCCTCATATAAGAAATAACTTCTGATCGTTTTAAATTTTGATGTTACTTCTTACTTTCAGATAAAAAAAAACCTGAGCAACATAAATTATTCAGAAACTAAGTTACTTAAGGTATGATGACAAAAAGGCGTTTTAAAATTTTTTAACTCTCTTTTAAATCGTCTGAGTCTTCGAAATTTTTAGCTATAGGGCAGTGTTTGAATTCCGAGATTCATTATGAGGAAATTGGGATAGCCTTTAGTTATTCATAGATGTATTTACGTATTATAGACAATAAGCGCTTATTCTTCACTGCCAATAAAGAAGGCAAAAGGTATGAAAACTAGTTTCGTGATAATAGGTAATTTAAACCATCGACATTTAATCATAATTAATAAGAAATAACCTTATACTTTCTTGCTTAAGTGTGTAGCTTCCATGAAAGAATTTATTATATATATTTAGAAAAAAACGGTATTTAATTTAACTTAGTAAATGCATATCTTAGTCATCTTTTTTTCCTCAAAGAAAATCTCCACTATTAACACCTTCTTTTTTAATTACGAAACGGGCTCCTGCCATTCAGAGCCCATTTGTCTTCCAAGCTGTTCTTGTAACATCTAACGTATATATTCTAAACAATAAAGCAGTGTTTTACTGGACACACTTATGAGCATGCACTGGCTAAGCATTGTTCCGAGCCCATTTAATAAGACCACTAATTTCAATATCACATAAAGAAAAAAATGTTGAAAAAGTTATAAGGATGGAGAAGAGAACATACTTGAAATTGGAAAGTGCGGAATAGGCTGTAACAATCGGCACTGCAAATAAAAAGCTCGTCTTCTTCCGAAGGTTGACCAGTGAGTTTGAAAACATCGTCGGATTCACTCTTTGCTTTGTCCTCCCCTTCTTCTTCATCGTCTGTATCAGGAAGTATTCATTTAAACAAATTTCTCGGGTTTAGGACCTTTTTCTTCTAAAACTGAACAACCTGGGGGGGAGTTTAAAATTGTCATAATCTCGATGATTTTTAAAGAACTAAATATTTTTGTTATTTGTCAAGAAATTAAAGACATAAGCTATTTCGTAAGTGATGTAACTAGAATAGTGACACCAAAAAAAAAAAAACAATCTGATCGTCACCCAACTGTTTTAAATGTGATACCAAATATTAAGATGGTCCTGGCCCTAAAAAGACAATTAGTCAGAACTCCATTGCAAATCCATATATAGCTAAAATGACATGGTGAAGTTCGTATGTAAAACTCAACGAGGAATAGGTCAGCACAATTCAAAAAAAAAAAAAAAATCTGATCGTCACACTACTATATATAAAGCTTTAGAGAGCAAGGTAAAAAATAGGTTATACGATAATAATATTAAATATTTCCATAAAAACAGAAATATCTTAAAATAATACAACATTGTTGATAAAGATTTGTGATACAGATAGGATCTGACAAAGAATAGTAGGGGGAGATGAGTATAAGCTGATTCCAACAATTAATAGTAAATAGATAATATTGAATAAAGGGCGGTAATATCCTAAAGCGCCACTGATAGCGCGTAGGGGGGGTGGGCACGATTGTTATAGTTTCAGTTGCCGGATATAGTATTTTTTTTACTGAGACAGGCAGCAAGCCTGCCACTACAACCTAGCGGCAGCTGGGATCTAATAAACCCGGGCCACGTAATATTAAGAAGAGATCAATCCACTGCGGTACCAAAGGCTTAATTATTATGATACAAGCAACATTACTATAAAGCTATGACCCTTAAATATCGAAAATGTACTAAAAGGCCAACAAATTGCCAAATATAAAAAATCATTCATTATAAAAAGATACTTCTTTTTCCGAACAGACTTTATTTCAAAAACTCATCTCTGTCAGACAACAGGCTTATTATTATTTTCTGCTGAATTCTTCAAAAGGTGCCTTATCCTGGGGGCAAAGACATAAATAGGGAGTTGGGGGCCTCTCAATTCTAAGTTTTCTTGGGTTTATGGTTAATTCTGATTCAAATAAACACTTTCTTTCATTATTGCCCCCTTTCGATAGATTATCCCCCCCCCAAAAAAAAAAATGCCTCCCCCACCTTGTTTTTTTTTTCTCTCCCACCCCAATAAAAAAAATGTTGGTACGTATCTGTCCTGGGAAGAAGCTATTTCATATAAATTTTTCTGAATATTATTTTCTTGATCAACTGCGAATCTCTAACATTGTTTCCCTAGTCAATACCCTTCTTGCATCCTTCGTTTATCCTTTTCTGTTGCTTTCATGTTTCCTGGGCGATCGCATTACACTATTAGTCCTAGAAAACTGAGTGTAAGCTTGTCTGATGTTTAATTCGAACATCGATTACCTTTTTTATGCCTAGAATAGAAACACATCGTTTTTCATAGGTTTTCACCTGCTTCCTTTCAGCAAGACAAAAATATATAATTGAAAAAAGACTCACAAGACAACATGCGAGCCAATCAAAAACCTTAAAAAATTAAAAAATTTTCAAAGCAGTCCTAGCATCCTTACTTCAGCGAAGTTCAAACCAGGACTGATAAAATATATTTTTTATATATCTTTTATATATATTTCTACTATATAAACGATATGGCTGTATATGTTTGCAATATATATATATATGTATACTTTAATATATATATATATATATATATAATCTGAGTATATATATATATATATATGAGGAAATATATATATATATATATATATACAATATATTCTATATATATATATGAAAATATATATATATATAATCATAATATATATATGCCTATATATATATATATATATATATATATATATATGCTATCTTATCATCTTTTTTTCCTCATAGAAAATATCCACTATATAATACGAAAAATATATAGATATATAATATCTAATATATACAATATATATATATATATAATATATATACATATAAGACCACTAATTTCGGCCCTTGGACATAGGGCCGAAATATTCATTCAAATTATCTCCACTGTCTTGCAAAAAAAAGATTTCCCTATTGTTTCTTCGTGCTTTTTTGTTGTTTGTTGAGGCCGAAGGCCTCGACCGAGTCCGTTGATTTTGAATTGAAAATCAAGTATTTTGTAGTAGGCATCAAGAAATGGCTAATTGTAGAAAAAGCCAAAACACAATAGTCCGAGTAATTGAAAGGCAAATGTTTAAATGGCACGGGTAAATGGTGGGAGTAAGTATGATTCTCTTATTGGACAAATACTTGTGTGTTAGTTTTTGGAAAGGCAGGCCTGCCTAGAGTCCCAGGCAGGTTGACCAAGAATTTTTAAATTGACATAGGACCGTTAGATTGCCTGAAATAAAAAAGAGGCAAACAAGGCACGCCCAGGCCTATGAATCAAAAAGGTGCCTTAGGAAGGTTGACCAAGAATTTAGAATTAACACAGGACCATTAATTTGCATGAATAAAAAAAATGTTGGGTATATATTTATATATATATATATATATATGTTTATATATATATATATCCTTCGTTTTATATGCTTTCATATATATACATATAGTCCCTAACTATAATATATATCGATATATATAGAATACACATCGTTTATTATATACCTGCTTCCTCAGCATATATATTATAATATATATATAGTCCTATATATGAAGTTCTATAACAGGACTATAAAATATATTTTTATATATCTTTTATATATATATATATATTTAGTTATTATATATATATATATATATATATATACTAGGACCATATATATATATATATATATATATATTATATATATAATATATATATTATATATATATATATATATATATATATATATATATATATATATATATATATATATATATATATATATCAAATATCTATATTTATATATATATTATATATATTATATATATATATAGTATATAATATATATATGTTTTAAATATATGGTGGGATATATATCTTATTACAAATATGTTAGTTTTTGAAAGGCATAATATATAGGTTTATATGACATATAGATTGGCCTATGAGAGCAAACAAGGCAAAACCGCCCGCCTATGATATATGACCAAGAATAGAATATATTTGCATATATATATATAATATATATATATATATATATATATATATATATATATATATATAATATATATATATATATATATATATATATATATATATATATATATATATATATATACATATACGTATACGTATTATATATATATGTATACATATTATGAAATGGCTAAAAATTATCCTCGTTTGGTTTTCCTCTTTTGTTGCTTCAATTTATTTGATCTTCATTTTATTTCATGGGCCAAGTATAGCCAGCGTGGTCTCAGAACCTATTTAAGCATGAACACGAGATTCTCTTTCAGATAAATATCTTAATTTTTAAACAAACTAGGCGGCAAAACCGATTCAGAAGCGCTAGGAATATTATAGTTGCAGAAGAGTTTTTTTTTTTTTTTTTTTTTTCTTAGGAAATTGTGCCTTACCAACAACCTGATCAGGCATCGCAAGTGTGTCTTTCATTTCACGATCTTCATTTTTTTTCATTTGTTATATTTACTTCTGTTTTTTGAAGTAATTCTTCTCCACGAGTCTCTATATTTTCTTTAATCTCAGCAAGGCCCACATTCACGTGGTTGCTGGAAGGTTTGCTTTTAGATTGGATTTGTTCCTGCTTCTTCTTCTTTGCATCCTTTTTCTTCTTTTTTTTTGAGCTCCGGAAGACTGAAAGAAAAATTTCTTCGAATTAGCAGCAACTACACAGCTTTTTTGAAAGAGCAACCTGTATTGGGTGGATCCATCGCCCATTACAAAAAGGTGATTAACATGTTTGGTTCTTTTATCCTTGGGTCTACTTTTTTTTTTTTTTTTTTTTTTTTTTTTTTTTTTTTTTTTTTTTTTTTTTTTTTTTTTTTGTAGTGAGGCCTAAATAACAGGTCCTGGGCCAAGTCATAGAGTGTACACAGGTCATTTGGTGGCTCATCAATGCTGCTAATTAGGAATGCTAGTGAGTTGTAAAACAAAAAACTAAACCACCCCAAAAAAGATACAAAAAGTACTTGCGACGGGGCGGCTACTTACATTTTTTTAAAACAAATAATAAATCAAAATACCAAAAAAAATTAAATTAAATAAAAAATAAATAAATGACATAACCAAAACAAAAACTACAACCAATCTCTCATCAACCATTCTACCATTATAATAATAATAGGAACAATAATAATAATAATAATGAATAAATAAAACTTGCCCTCGTAGCTAAGAGGGCAAAGTAGACCCTGAATTTCAACTTGGGATAGGGGTCGAGGGCTAAAAACGTCTTGTCCTTCAAGCACATGAAAGATGCATTTCAGGGCGGAAAGTACTTATCCAACAAATTGCAGCTTCTCTAAAGTTTCGTCCAAACGAAATGGTGAAGCGCTACAGACAAATTAGTAAATATAAGGGCCGTAAAGTCGTAAATCTACAGCAAGTCGCGAACTTATTATTTCAAAAATTTGACAAATACAAAAAAAAAAAAAAGAAATAAGAGATAGAAAAAAAGAATCAACATGAAAATAGGATGAGATATTGTGGAATTCCACACACACGTTTAAAATTTGGATTTTGCATTTGATCCATTATCACATGGATGGACAATATATAAAGTACTATTTTAGGGGGAAATCTTACGGCATATGCGGTCTTTTAGCTGATATAGATCTATTAAGTGTAGGCTACGTCAGTTACAGGTGGCATGTATATTATGGGTCTTAAAAATTTGCCTTGGCTCGTAAGTCTGCATTTAATTTTTGTGTGTGAATAAATCATACATGATCCCCCCCCCCTTTTTTTAGTTTGTAGTAATTTTATGTTAGCAGCTCATAATGATTTGGCCGACAAACCGAAGCTAGCCAACTTTTATATAATAACAGACTTAATTCTAAAAAGTACAAAATAGCTATTAATGCAATGTTGAATTATCTCAATGGGAAAGTCCTCATGTACCAAATGTAATACAATTCAAATGGGATGATACCGGATTCTGTCGAGTTGGTGTTGACTTGGAATAAACAAACCGACTGAGACTAGCATCAAAAAGCCATAGTAAACGTCAGTAACTATATTTCTAAGCCTGTTCAGCCTTTTAAAGAAGAAAAAAGAGAGGTAGAATTAGTCGGAACATGGCATAGAAATAATCATCTATATTGAAAATTTTACCTTAACATAAAATGCGACTACATATAAGTAATGGAACTTTTCGTATTGACACATATAAACAAAGAAGACAAAAAAAGAAAAAAAAAAAGAAGAAAAAACAGCAAATCGTTACCCAGTCATGTTTTTGGTGAAGTAGCCTAGCTAACTGAAAGAACTCGATTATGGACTCGATTCCCCATTGAAGGG
Organism: Artemia sinica; assembly: GCA_027921565.1. Classification (NCBI taxonomy): domain Eukaryota; kingdom Metazoa; phylum Arthropoda; class Branchiopoda; order Anostraca; family Artemiidae; genus Artemia; species Artemia sinica. The sequence goes on along the minus strand of CM051260.1, from coordinate 47,488,843 downwards.
GATTCTCGGGGGTAGGGGGTTTCCGCAGGGGGGGGGGGAGTAACTTTACATCAAGGGAGAGTTGTTCATGGGGGAATTTTGTAAATACTTTTAATTTTAAAAATACGATCGTTATTAATACGCGGGAGGAATTTTTCGTAGAGGTTGGAGTTTCCCGATTAGAGGAAATTTCCTCGGATTTCTGTATTTTTAGATCATAGCAACGCGTGACGGGTAAACTAGTATCCAATAAAAATCTATGCAGTAGTTTCTTCGCAAGTTTAAATATTCAAATAGATAGTAAGTTAACTCCTTGTTGGATAGTGTATTCTAAACATTATGACAGTTATAAATTAGATATACTAAATTAGAAAGATCACACTTTTCTTTTAATTATTACTTGCCTTCGACTATAAACCTGATTGATCTAAAATCTAACCCCCGATCTCCCAAGACCATCATCCGAGGATGGTCTAAAGGAAAGTTACTTAAAATTACCTTTTTTTCTTTATGGTTTATTCGTGATGCCGCGGTGGCAATTTAAATATTTTACATTAGCATTTTAAATATACACAAGTTAAGGTGGGAGTGAAGCCCCCCACCATCCTCCTTAGTAAGGATGAAGACATAGAAAAAGCATCAGAGAAGGAGAATGAGCGATACTCCAATGTAAATCCTTGTAAAAATAAAACTTCTGGTAGTATTTGCTAATTTCTAATTCATTTGTTTCGTCTTTCTACTATTTTGAACACTCATCGTTTTATTTAAATACATACACTTGTTTTGTTTAAATTTTCAAAACTTTTTTACCAATACCAAGGGTAGGTTTATTATCTCCTTTGTGCACTTAACATAATACCTAAATTATTTAATAAAATTTTATATCAGAAACAAAAGTTGAAAAAAAATCTTCTTTCGATTGTAATTTTTAAGTTATGAAATTAAAGTCAGAAGGATACCCAAAAATGAAAATCCGATATCTTTCATATTTAAATTTTCTATTCTCTGGATTCTCCATTCTGGTTTTGAAAATTAAAGCTCAAAGTCTGTTTGACTTTTGACCATAAAATCATAGGCAGCGCTATTGCGCTGCTTATGACTGTTGTAGTTGACTAATTTCTTCCTTCGAAATTCCTCAATTCTTCTGGGATTGCTGTCGGTATGATTTTGACTTTTTTCAACATGTGACTTTTTGTAAATACAATTTTATGGTTGACACCAAACTGGCACTACAGTCAGCGTTTTACTGGAAAAAATCTTTTCCTTAGGAGTAACTGCATTACACTGATCACGCAACCGATGATAATTCATATTTCTCTTGGAATTCCATGTAGAAAATACCTTTCATGTGCAAGCTCTTCTGTCTCATCCATAACCCTTCTCCAATAAACATTATGCTATTATCTTAAAGTTTATCTTAACAGCTTTTTTACAGCTACAATTTTGCCTTTAAAGCGGCAAAAGTACTTGTATGATCTACGCCCTACCGCTCTAGTTGTTCATTAATTGACGCATTGCAGAACCGGTTTTTTTGTTAGTTTCTTTCAGCTTAGCGTGAGACAAAACAAAGAGAAGTGACAGAATAGATCAAAAATATATAATTTGGGCTATATATATTTGCACATTAGGAGAGGGGAGGGGGTAAAGTATTGGACAGTGTGAAGTTAGAAAACAATTCTTACTGCATAATATGCACAATAAGTGTACCTGACACATTAGGCATACAGACCCGCTATACTTTACCCCCCCCCCCCCCCCCCCCCCCTAACGTGCAAATATATATCCTAAATTTGTTTCTAAAGTATTATATTTTTATCATACTTAGGTGTATTTCATTAGGATTGAGCGCCAGAAAAAAAAATATTAGAAGAATATTAGGTAGGGCGTAGATCATACAAGTGCCCGCCAAAATATAAATCTTAGAGACCTACCTGCAATAATTGCATTCGAAGTGCCCTTTCGTCCTCATCTTGATCCTTATATTTTTCTTTTATTTTCTTTATCTTCCCATGCTGCCCTCTCTTTGATGATCCCTGCTTATTTAAATTGTCCTTTTCTAGCTTTTTCGATGATTGGGGCGGTTTCTGCGAAGCCGGTTCTAAAATAGGACAAAATACGAACAATTTACATTATTTACCATTTTGAAATATGAAATTTACTTACCAATTAACTTAGGCAAACGACAAAAAATGCACGTTTGAAGCATCTGATTCTCTTCAAGAGAAACTTCATGATACCCAAGGAAATGTTGGCCAAGCACACCGACAAAATAATTATATTATCACTTGCTCAAAATATAATATGAAGAAATAAGAACAAAAAAAGCAGGAAAGAAACTACAAAGGCCAGAGAAAGGCTAGACAAAAAGCGATCCTCCACTGAGGGATATATGTATTTCAAATTATCCCTCAGGAGACTTAGTACACAACTATTAGATGTTAGAAAGATGATTTAATATTGATTTCTTTTATTTGTTAATTTTAAATCTTTCAATTATCCCCCCCCCTCCTCCCTTTGCTGTGAATAATTTTTTGTCTCATCAGAAACCAAATTTTAAGCGCTTTCTTTTTTTCCTCTTTGTAGTGAATAGAGTGATCGTAGTGGTTCTTCCTTTAAGTGTTCTTCCTTTCTTCTTTATCAGAATACAAAATTTAAATATTTGGCTAACTTAAGCTTTGTTGCTGAGCCTTGTGATTTAATAAAATTGAATTTTTGTTAAATTGTTTTAACACTAATAAATGAATGAACAAATGAAATTTGTCCCCAAACTATACACTATTTCAGCATATCTGGTTTATACGGCCCTTAAACGGAGTATCTCTCTCAGATGCTTACGTATCAAAGCTCTCTGCTGGTACCTTCAAGCAAAGGCTCAAAGAATTATAAGATCTAGAATTGGAGTCAATGAAAGAAATAGCCATACATTTGAACATTTCCGGATGTCCCCTGAAACCACAAAATACGTTGTACAGAATAATACGTTTTTTTTTTTTCGTCTCTTTTTATATTCAGCCTCTGTTCAAAAACGCAATATATTGGAGATATTCATCATGATTCAATTCTTTGGAAAGTAATTATACGATATGGTACAAATATTTTTCCCACAACCTGCTAGCTTAAAACTGCATTCGCTCCAACTTTTCCGCTTCACTTAATGAATCATGATTTCGGACGGTCAAAAGAAGGTTGAACGAATCATCAACAACTAAAAGCTACAACTAGTAAGAGCAAGGCATAGGAGCAATACGCCCTAAGGCCGTTGCATCTATGAAAAGACAAAACTTACTTATTTCCACGGCAGACTTTTTTGGCTCGTTCAAAAGTTGGCCGATAACGGTAACTTGATCATCATTATTATCTTCCCTTTTTATTGGATGGACAACCTCAGATTCATTTAATCTGACAACAGTGTCTGGAAAGACACTTTTCTCTTTTTCTTCATCTTCACTTTCTGAAAGGGCAACTTCTTCATCTGGCTCAACCTGAGTATTTTTACTGTCGGTTTGTTCTTCCTTTTGAATCTTCCAGTCTTGGCGATGCCTATAAAGAAAATTTTCCTTGCTCAATCACAGCCATATCGCAAAGAGCAATACTAGCAATTACAATACAAAAATTAAAAAAAAAAACAAGGAAAAGCAACGCCGTCTCAATTCGAAGACAATGTTGAAAAACAATTTAGATGTATTGTCAAAACCTCATAACAGAAATCAGTATTGTATGAACCTTTTTTTGTAATTCATAAACAAAAAACTCTTAAATAAAATACACTGAACATTTTAAAAATTCGTCTTGTTTTGTTTTCTGCACCTCGTGGTACCATAACAGTTATAACCAACTTAATAGTAAAGAGCGACCTGTCGCCTATAGATGGTATTTTTCAGCTTAATCGTAACCTATATAAAAAATATTCTTAGAAAGTTAAAAAGGGCTCATTGGTTAGTAAATGAAATCTTAATAGATTTTTTAGTACCAAATCTGATTAGAGACCAGTTATCATCTTTTAAATGTCCTTTATACCCCTAGACACTCCCATAGCCCCAAATACCCTCGTATCAAAACATTTTTTAAGATCAGGGAGGTCAGAATAACCCAAAAAATATGTATCTGATAGAAACCCAGGGGCAAGGGCCCCAAATAATGTTAACATACCAATTAAACAAAGACTTTGTGGGTAAATTTTCGAAAAAAGGTGGGTAAAACATCCTCAGGAACTTTAACACTATAAGTTCGCAGCCACACAGCATACTTCTGACGCCCAGCTGGCAATTAGATGAAATCCTCATGCATCACAAGCTGTACCATGAGTAAAATGTGATATATTTAAAATACAAAAATAAAGTTCCTTCTTTCTAAAGATAATTCCGACTTCCTCTAATTAAGTTTCAAATCTAGTTTCAAAAAAAGAAAAGTTCTTAATCAGCAAAAAGAAGAATTGCATTTTAGCCTCAGACAAAGAACGGCACTATCCAGTTTTGAATTTCGCCGAGAAGAGTGGTAATAAAAAAACTACAAAATACAATGTTTTCGCAGGAAGTCTAAGTTATAACAGTGTGTGAACGTTTAAATCATCAAAAATATTTAAGACAGATTATTGGACGGAGGGTTTGGCCCGCCTCAGGACTTGGGCCAATTGTGAGTCGTCAATTAGAGCGCAGGACAAAAACTAAGTTTTATAATGTTGTAAAAGTGCTTTTTGGAAGATTCGTAAATCAAGTTCAGGATCATTTAGAGCAGAATTATATTGGCATTCAGGCATTACGATTCAAATTATTATGCAGTCATTGTAGAGACTTGGTTATTATTTGCCGTCAATTGAAGTGAGCCCTGTTGTACACCTCAAATGTAAGTCACAATAAATCTATTGTTTTTCTATTTGTGTCTATTTTATTTTATATGTCTGTATCTAGTCGCACGACAGGTAGCTAGTTCACACACTTCCAAGGTAGCGCTCCCCAGGAATCTGATTTCTACATACTATAACAGTAATTGATTCCGAGATAACTCAAGGAAAGGAGGTTACATTTATATAATTACATATTTTCTTTTCTCTCAATGATTGAGGGTGGCGTGGTCATAATTTACTTTACTCCCCATTGCTGTGGCGCGATCATAAACTTAATTTTCTCATTATTTTTATAGCTTTCCTAGCCTATTAAGTAGTCTAAGAAAAGTCACCCAGAAGAACTGGCGCGATTGGTACACCGCTTTAAATCATAATATTACATATGGCACAGTCCTTGGCGCTATAAGTGGCGCTATCGGAGAATTTATAAGGTGTAAGTTCACAGCTTCAAAGTACAATTTTAGACTTGACGCGGTCAATCTTTATTACCACAATTGGGACAACAGCCATAAAAGTTTATCGCTACATATGGCGCGGTCGGTAGGATTCGAACCTACGCTCCCATGGTTCATAATCATAATAGATACGGATGGTTATTATGCAGTCATAATAGATACGGATTGTTCTCAACCAATTTCTGGTGGAACATACTACTGGCCGTATGTTTCGTATTCGCGATTTCCCTGACCATGAGAACCTTACTGACTTTTAATTATGGAAAAAAATCCTGAGACTAAGAAGGACGAAAACCAAGAGAAGAACACGGGGAAACGGCTGAAATGCAGAAGTTAAACCCGGAACCCCCATGAGAACGTCTAAGCTAAGAAATAGGGAAGACATTAGAAAACGAGTGGGTATAGAGGTCTCCACTCGTACTTGCTATGTCTTGTTCCCTCATTGTAATTGTCGTTTACGTAAAACCGTGTGGCTATGCCGCTCCAACATGCGTTTTCTTAAACAACACGGATGTGCGTGAACAATACAGGCATGAAATATGTTGTAAATTAGACCTCAAACTTAATAATGTAGAGTAACCTATGTTAAAGGATTGCTTTAAATCTAAGGGAGAATTAAATAAGTGTTGAAGAATTAATAAGCCTTTTATCGTTGTTTCCTTTCTCAAAACAAATTTGAAGACATCTCTGTTTTAGATTTCCCAATGGGAATTGTATATATATTAAACCAACATGATAATAATGCCGTTTTATGTAGTAATATCAGTGTATCTTTTTATATTGTCTTGTAGGGTAATTTTCACCCTAAAAAGCACCTAATCGTATTGTTTATTATATATTGTGACTATTTGTTTTAAAGAACGTTTGATTCTGCCTCGTTATTTTTATTACAGGAAGTGGATCGACATATTGGAAATCGATTATTACAATGCGTAGTCCAGCGCAAATACAACCTAGTAGCATCTATTTTCATCATACCTCAACCAACGAAGAGTACTCACCATACACTCCAGGCAATTTTCATCCCAGCTTCGTCTACGAAAATAATAGTTACCTTTGATCGCTGTTTCCTCGACCACACGAACCATATTACGTATCAGGTAACATTATATTTGAATCTCAGTATCCAGTGCATTATCGAACTATATAATCACATAAATCCTGAGAACCCCATCGACCAGTACAAGATATAAGTACCTAAATATCACCCATGATAATCCTTATGGACACATGAACCATTTGACTGTATAGTTATGATATTTGATGATCCCAAAAATTATTTATATGACGCAGATTCACGCGTCGAATCCCTTTCGACCATCTCTCGGAATCCATCCTATCCCTTCTGTGTGAAAAGTTCATATCTCTGTTATCCCATAAATGTTACAAGATAATTTCTGAAAAATGGACCTGGAAACCAACCATTGAATTACAGAAACCAAAATTAACCCCAGTGACTAACCCTCAGTGACAATACACCCCCTCCCACAAGTTAAAGACAATATGTTGAAGGAGTCACTATAGTTTGATGTCGACCTGTTCCAAATCCAAACTTCAATTCCCCCGTGATTAACCTAGGAATCACCGCAAAGGTTAATAGACGCAAGCCATGAACTAACAATTTTATAAGAGAACTGTGATCCCTAAATGCACGAATGAACAATTTTATACGAGAATACATTCTCTATGTGCCTCAAAATATCCCAAAAATGATATGCTGAGAAGAAAAATAAACGCACTCCCAGTGTTCGACCCCTTAATGATAAGGCAACCCTATGAACTGTCAAAAAGCAGGTGAGAGTGAACTCTGATAGCATATTCCCACACCTGTAGTTGGAAGCATCATTTCCCAGTTGATAATTAGAGAAAGCTTGTGGTGTGAACACAATCATGCTCGAACTGTTCCATGAAGAAACTATATCGTAAGTCTTTAAAAATTCTGCCAAGACGAAAAGAGTGAAGGACAATAATTTACAACAGAAGGATTGAGTACGCTAAGAAGACTCGAAGGTGATGAAATAGGTGTGAATTTACATATGTTACTTCTTAATAACTTTGATAACTCAAAAATTCCAATATCCTATCATTAACGTTGCATAGCAAACATCTCCAGTGAAAGTGTTTTTAATGTTACCAGTGAACATGGTAAACCCAATATTGTGTGTTTTAAATCGTTCTTGTATGTAGTGTTAGATGCCCAGATAGAGTTATGTGTAGCGTTGCGAGCTATTCATTTAATGTAGCGTAGATAGAAAGCAGTGTGCCCTATAGACAGCAAAATAAAAAAAAAAACTTGTAAAAGGTGAATTCTAAAAAAAAAAAAAAAAATCTTATGTAAAGGTAGACGTTTTTTTTACATAACCTTAAAATATTTCTTATCCTTTTTATTGCAACACACTGAAAAATGGTATCCACTGGTAATAGCCCCAACCTTGTTGGAAATGTAAAAGTAATCAGTGTTAGATGTAGAAAAAAAAAACTCTTTAGTATAGTAGCTAGGCTAGAACCATGAATAATCTTAGTCTGGTAGATGAATTTTAGATAGGGATGTAGAATAAAATAAGAAAAGTAATAGAGAAAAATTTTTAGCACTCCTGATTAAGCCAAAACATAAATATGAAATAATTATGTAGAATAAATAGTAAATAAAATGCGGCATTTGTCCAAGACTTAAACATTTCAAAAGCCCAAAGGCAAGCAAGTCCTAATGACGGGACGTCATTAAATAATGGGAAGGGTAATATGTACCATGAGTAAAATGTGATATATTTAAAATACAAAAATAAAGTTCCTTCTTTCTAAAGATAATTCCGACTTCCTCTAAGGAAAGGCTTGTATTTTCCAATTGTCTTTTACCAGATTGTACAAAATTAAGTTTTCCAAATCTAGTTTCAAAAAAAGAAAAGTTCTTAATCAGCAAAAAGAAGAATTGCATTTTAGCCTCAGATAAAGAACGGCGCTATCCAGTTTTGTGAATTTCGCCGAGAAGAGTGGTAATAAAAAAAACTACAAAATACAATGTTTTCGCAGGAAGTCTAAGTTATAAGAGTGTGTGAACGTTTAAATCATCAAAAATATTTAAGACAGATTATTGGACGGAGGGTTTGGCCCGCCTCAGGACTTGGGCCAATTGTGAGTCGTCAATTAGAGCGCAGGACAAAACTAAGTTTATAATGTTGTAAAAGTGCTTTTTGGAAGATTCGTAAATCAGATTCAGGATCATTTAGAAAGAATTATATTGGCATTCAGGCATTGAAATTCAAATTATTATGCAGTCGTTGTAGAGACTTGGTTATTATTTGCCGTCAATTGAAGTGAGCCCTGTTGTACACCTCAAATGTAAGTCACAATAAATCTATTGTTTTTCTATTCGTGTCTATTTTATTTCATATGTGTCTCTATCTAGTCGTAAGACAGGTAGCTAGTTCGCACACTTCCAAGGTAGCGCTCCCCTGGAATCTGATTTCTACATACTATAACAGGTAATTGATTTCGAGATAACCCAAGGAAAGGAGGTGTACATTTATATAATTACATATTTGATTTTTCTCTGACCGAAAAAATCCTTTTTCTACGTCTGCACTTCCATGACAGAGCGACAGAGCTGCCCGGACGATCCAACCTAAGGTCTGATATTTGGTTTCACCAGATGGCGTCTTCAGTTCCAGGAACTTTTGCCTATAGCTGTCGATTCGACTACTCTCCGTGGGTGGCGGCACAGGATCTGACTGTAATAAACAACCATTCTCCCTGGACTTGTTGGATGTCCGTCTAAAATGAAAGTTCTCTCGCAATGTGGAAGATATCACTGCAACTCGTTCTTTGGCAATCTGGACTGGAAGGGCTTAGGCAGGCAAGGCTTCGGAAAAACTCGTTGCTCACAGGGCATTTTTTCAGCAGGTACTGTACAGCAGCTTTGATATGCTTTTTAATTCTCAGGAAAAAAAAATTGCTGTCTTTCAGAGTACGAATCCAGGGCAGCCAGAACCCTTTCATTACACAAGGGATGCTGTAGGTAAACATCTGCAATACTAACTAAGCCTTCAAAACCACCGAGGATCCGGAGATTGACATCATCAGCCGGCACAATCTGCCCCAAAAGAACTGTGCATAAACGTCTCAGCTCAAAGTGTACCACATGAATTAACGGCTCGTGTCGTTGAAATACACCGGTAAAAGCGGTGAAAGTTGCTGCAGAGCTTACAATAAACTCAATTTCGGCTTTCATTGTTTGCTTTTTAGCCATTTTACAATTTTCAAATATTTTGCATTTGACATCAGGTACTCCAGACAATTTTTCTTTGGCACGAATTCTAGGAAATATTCTATCAATGCAGGCCACTGTTACATCAAGCGGCTTGCTGCTTCCCCTATGGTGAGCCATCTCGTGGGGACGTGCTTCCTAAACTTACGCTGAGGAACTTTAACTTTCCGTTGGCACTGGTTGAAATCGTCAGAACGAGCTGGCCATCCCGTGAAAAAGTGGTATACAGCGATGATCATATCGGAGCACTCCTCCCCGAGTTCTTGCAGCCCTTTCAGGAATGCATTATGCACTGCATGAATGTGCAGGTTCCCCTATTCAATAGGCCTTTTGATATACCTTTTTCTCTTATCTGAGTCTATGATGCGCCACACTTTCTTATTGACAGCTGAGGAGTCATCACTTGCAAGCATCAGCAATCTCTCAAGTGAAAGTTCTTCATATTCAACACTGCAGGATTTTCTTACTCAGATCTTCACTGGTTGCATGTCCCATATAATATGTCCGAAGATGCCGACTATCCACTTGTTTCCGCTCTTTCAACCAGTATCAAAACTCTTATTTGGAGCTCCTCTACCCCAACATTGTTCGTTGTTTTCATCATATTCCAGCACAAAGTCAGATTTCTGGATGTCTTCGACTAGAATTTCTCAAAAGTCCGGATAAATAGCCTCCGTCAACAAGCATGTCATTTTTTAGCATTTAACGACAAGCCTTCTGGTACACCATCAGGGAACATTGTTCGGAACGTTTTCAACACCTCGGCAATATGATCACATGAAGCTGCAGCAAAAGAACTAGCAATAGTCTTTAATACCCAAACTATCTCCGCCCTTGAAGCTGCATCCTGCTTGGGGAGCATTTCCAGATTCTTTTATGGTACGCTATCGTTACTCTGTGAGTTTGGGTGGTTTCCGGTTGGAGCTGATGCAGCGATTCTCAACTGACGCTGGTTTAACATGACAGAAACATTCTTTTTGTGATCTTGTGTGGCTGCATGTTGAAGAAGGGCCTGGAACCCTTTCTGGCAGCTGAGTGTTCTTTTTACAAACTTTACAATAGAACGAGCTATCACTCCCTTTTTTGCGCCACTCTTTCACTTTATGCCCAGCACCGTCTTCCCTACTGAGCTAGCTCTCCAAAAATTTTGTCTTGCCCATTATTTTACAGCGACCTGAAATAAGAATGGTTTTTTAGGACGGAATTCGAAAACATATAAAGCTGATACAAATACAAACTGACAAAACCAATGAAAACACAAATTTAATCTTACATTTTGACGTCGTCAGACCTGTGGGCATGCATGCCTTTAACAGGAAATGGTCTAAAATCAAAGAAACTGGCTAACACTGAAAAACATACAGAAGGAATCTCGGCCTAACTGTCCATTTGCTAAGCAACCAGGCAATAAAGGATGCTAAGTAAACCAAGTGCCTGAAAAGAACCATAGGCAGTTATGGTACGGTAGAACTAATTCAATCTATCATCTTATCTGCAAAAGCATAGATATTAACACCTACACACACTAACCACGTCTATCACAGCCATATACATTGTGCGTCTTGAAATACAGTCCAAACTACCAAAAAAAGACTTACCTTTTTTATGAATTATGCCCCAGTCGACAGTCAACTATAACATACTATTTCACCAAAAAAATTAGGTCCGAAACGTCGCAAAAAAAGTGACTTTAGTGACAAAATGACAGAAATAGTGACAAAAAGTGACAGGTCCCAAAAAAAGTGACAAAAGTGACAAAAAGTGACTGCGGCGGCCGATCCCTGCTTTCGTCATATCAATTCGTTTTAGTGTGAATCTGCCTGGTACTTATGAATGAATGTTTTCAAATTAAACCCGTTTCATCAATAAGAAAAAAAAAAAGGGTTGGACGCATATGTCTCTTTCCCTTTGGACGATAAAACCATGCAAGTGCTGTATCAAGTATAACTCACGAAAATCTTGTTAATTTTTGTCAACTTTTTGGCATCCCTGCTTTCAATAAAAAAAAAAAAAAAAATCAAGGTACTATCACTTAAATATAATAACTCCCTATGCCCCCCCCCTATGGATACTATCTTGATAGGACACCGTCTCTGCTTTAAATAAAAAAAAAAATAATTAACTTATTGGCACCCCTGCTTTCAAAAAAAATCGAGGTAGTATCATTTAAATATGATAGCTCACTACCCCCCCCCCCCCTCTGGATACCACCTTGATAAAATGCCGTCTCTGCTTTAAATAAAAAAAAAATAACTTTTTGGATCCCTGCTTTCAATAAAAAAAAAAAAAATTCGGATATTATCATTTAAATGTAATACCCCCCTACCCCCCCCCCCCCTCTGGATACCACCTTGATAGGATACCGTCTCAGCTTTCATTAGAAAAATAAGTTACTTAATAATTAACTAGGTCACTATATGGTTCAAACAAATAACGTTAAACAGCTTAGTGTTTCCTTAAAAAAATTGAGGGTATGAGTAAAGGGGTAATAAAAGACAACAACAAAAATGTCGAAATTATTCAGATATACCTCAAATTATTGGAAAACTGAGTCATAGATTCGCCGTGGCATTCAATAAGATCCAAAGAACCTAATTAAAAGGGAGCACACACAAAAGCGAAATTAGGCCAGTAGCCTATGAGAAATTGCAAAATATCCAAGACAATGAACAAGTCTTAATGGGGGGTCCTGGGTCTATCAAAATATTTCAATGGTTTCCCAGGGAATTTGATATCATTTTCTTCTGTCTCCACTTTAAATGAAAAAAAATAATTATCCTTTTGGCATCCCTGCTTTCAATAAAAAAAAAGTATTATCACTTAAAAATGATAGTCCCCTATCTCCCCCCCCCCCTATTGGCAATAATTTACAATTTATTTATGAGTCACATTTTTGGGGTAGCTTCCGAACAATTGAGTATTAAACATTCAGGCGTTCAACAATTGAGTATTAAACATTAAGAAAATCTTATCTAAAAAAACAGCAAAAAAAAAAAGTCTGCAAACCTACAATTCAGCTGTAGAAAACAATCTGTCGGCTGTCAATTTCAAAATGCAACTGAAGGCTAAAGCTGTATAGTAGTGAATTCGTTCTATAATTCTATTCAACTTGAAAATAAAATTCTTGACTACGAACGATGTTAGAAATAGCGATTGGGAAATTACATTCGAAATGATTTAAACTCATTTCATAAGGACGATACTGTTTTTTTGTCAACAAATGAAGAACTGTATATTGCAATATTTGCAATTGCATATTGCACCTGTCTGGTTTTTATGCAAAGTAACAAAAAGAAACGAAAATTAATGAACAAGAGAGTAGTGAAGAATTAAGGTATGCAAAGTCATATTTGGCAGGGAAAGTCATTGGTGATAAATCGCTAGGGGTGGCACCGTGATTGCGTGATTTTCGGGGATTCGGGAAACCAAAATTTTTTTTCGGGGTGACGAATAGATTTTCGGGGAAATACCCGAAGATTCGGGGATAGTGCAAGCTCTTTTTGATTTCTAATCAGGAAAATCAAAATACTAAACCACACGAGAAGGAAAACCTCCGACTTTGCGATTGACACAATAAAGAATTGCCGCAAAATTAATTTAAAGTCGACCGAACGCCGCCGCATCTGTCGGCGGCGGCGCGCCGGCGGCGCTACAACACTTTGGCGGTGTTCGACTGGGCCTCTCGTCGGCGGCGTTCGGTCGATCCGCCGGCGCGGCGCCGGGGTCTAGAGAAATGTACGTTTCCTGAAGAACATTACATATAAAAGACAGCAGCAAATCAGCGTTATTACCTACACAACAATCTTGCTACAGAGAATATTAGGTTTCCTGAAGAGTATTACATATAAAAGTCCTAGAGAGGACATTCAGTTGCTCCACAAGAACTATGAAAATGACAGCAGCAAATCAGCGTTATTACCTACACCACAATCTTGCTACAGATAAATGTACGTTTCCTGAAGAACATTACATATAAAAGTCCTAGAGAGGACATTCAGTTGTTCCAAAAAAACTATGACAATAACAGCAGCAAATCAGCGTTATTACCTACACCACAATCTTGCTACAGAGAATAGTACGTTTACTGAAGAGTATTACATATTAAAGTCCTAGAGAGGACATTCAGTTGCTCCATAAAAACTATGACAATGACAGCAGCAAATCAGCGTTATTACCTACACCACAATCTTGCTACAGAGAAATGTACGTTTCCTGAAGAACATTACATATAAAAGTCCTAGACAGGACATTCAGTTGCTACAAACACTTTGGCGGTGTTCGCCAAAAAAACTATGACAATAACAGCAGCAAATCAGCGTTATTACCTACACCACAATCTATGCTACAGAGAATAGTACGTTTCCTGAAGATAATTACATATAAAAGTCCTAGAGAAGACATTCAGTTGCTCCATAAAAACTATGACAATGACAGCAGCAAATCAGCATTATTACCTACACACAATCTTGCTACAGAGAAATGTACGTTTCCTGAAGAACATTACATATAAAAGTACTAGAGAGGACATTCAGTTGCTCCAAAAAAACTATACAATAACAGCAGCAAATCAGCGTTATTACCTACACCACAATCTTGCTACAGAGCAAAATACGTTTCCTGAAGAGTATTACATATAAAAGTCCTAGAGAGGACATTCAGTTACTCCATAAAAACTATGACAATGACAGCAGCAAATCAGCGTTATTACCTACACCACAATCTTGCTACAGAGAAATGTACGTTTCCCGAAGAACATTACATATAAAAGTCCTAGAGAGGACATTCAGTTGCTCCAAAAAAACTATGACAATAACAGCAGCAAATCAGCGTTATTACCTACACCACAATCTTGCTACAGAGCAAAAATACGTTTCCTGAAGAGTATTACATATAAAAGTCCTAGAGAGGACATTCAATTACTCCATAAAAACTATGACAATGACAGCAGCAAATCAGCGTTATTATCTACACCACAATCTTGCTACAGAGAAATGTACGTTTCCCGAAGAACATTACATATAAAAGTCCTAGAGAGGACATTCAGTTGCTCCAAAAAAAAACTATGACAATAACAGCAGCAAATCAGCGTTATTACCTACACCACAATCTTGCTACAGAGAAAAGTACGTTTCCTGAAGAGTATTACATATAAAAGTCCTAGAGAGGACATTTAGTTGCCCATAAAAACTATGACAATGACAGCAGCAAATCAGCGTTACTACCTACACCACAATCTTGCTACAGAGAAATGTACGTTTCCTGAAGAACATTACATATAAAAGTCCTAGAGAGGACATTCAGTTGCTCCAAAAAAACTATGACAATAGCAGCAAATCAGCGTTATTACCTACACCACAATCTTGCTACAGAGAAAAGTACGTTTCCCGAAGAGTATTACATATAAAAGTCCTAGAGAGGACATTCAATTACTCCATAAAAACTATGACAATGACAGCAGCAAATCAGCGTTAATACCTACACCACAATCTTGCTACGGAGAAAAGTACGTTTACCGCAGTTTTAAGCTAAAGACACCGCGCCATAAGAAGGACTTTCTCAGAAAGTGTTTTTGGGAAAAAAAATTGATATTAGGCTTATTTTTAAACCTAAATTAAGCCTCAGAATAAAATATATTTCAAGTGGCTCTTGATATAAAAATAATCTGAACAAGATTTAACAGTAGCCGTACGAAGCATAGAAGTAGCGGGTCAAACGCAGCCTGTTAGCACTAACTTTGAACACCAAAAGACAATTCTTCAAAGAGGCACAGCATTGCCATAAAAGCAAAAAGTACAATTCTTTTCTTTTCCACTTTATAGTTTCACCAAAAAATCAAAAGGAAATGCAAACGTATTAAAATTTCAGGGACAAACAAATATGCATAAATATAGGCAGATAGGTCAAATACTGTATATAAAAATAAAAAGAAGTCAAACAGTAGCACTTGCTGATAGTAGGCTAACACGTCTTTATATGAATTAGCTACTACTTGCAATGAAAATTAGACGATTATGAAGTTACAGCTGATTTTGGAAACTAACTCATTCAGTAAAAACAAAGTAGCAGCCCAATGCCACATTACTTAATACAAAGGGTTCCACATACTTTTCAGTTGTACAGTCCTTTTGTGCAGATTTATGTAGGGTTTCTATTCCTGGTTTTATTTCCACGATATTTAATTATTAAACAAAAGCTCTAAAATTTAGACAAAGAATTTTGCATCTGCTACCTTTCTATACAAGAGTCTTCCAATCGAAACATGATACCAAATCCGATGACTAGCGGTGAAGGTGGGACAAAATTCTTTTTGCCTCGGATCATAAAACTGCCTGTTGTAAGGTATTCACCAGCCGGAGCCGTTTTGCTGACTTGATGCCAATACACCCACCAAGAACTGGCTATGAATTTAGCCTCCCAAGCAATACTGAAAGATAAGATTATTAAATATAAAAAAATTAAACTAAACCAAAGCTTCGACGCTTAACAAACGAATAGGTCACATCAAGGAGAGTTCCAACAATTCCCGTTAGTAGAAATTTTAACAGAGTTGGAGCAGCAATACTAATTGCGGGACATGGTTCCGTTGACCTCCTTAAAATAAAAGAAAAAAACAGAAAAAAAGAAAGAAAAGAAATAAATTTCTCTACAAATTGAGCACTAGCGGATGAGGACTGTTTTATCTTTGGAAAAGCTCAGTAAAAATGTTTTCCAATGGAACACAAGCCCCCTCCATCTCCCAAACTTTACATAGAAACTAGTATATCCGATGCATAAATAATTACTTTTATGGCAAAATGTACCTTTTTCAGCCCAGTAGGTAGAATGTCATAAACAAAGGAAGATTAGCATCTTAGAGCTCACTTACCAACCTGTCGAACCAAATGTTATGAAGAATTTTGTCTAAGCCCCAAATGTAATTTATAACAGTATAATTGAGTATTGCAACAACTATGCTTTATACTACAGAACATTTTACCTGGAATAATAAGTATAATAAGTTGTATAAATATAAATTACTTGAACAGAGTACGTAGAAGATAAGTACATGGAAAGACAAAGCCTCTGGGCTAACGTGAACGTCAGACACTTGATATCGAAATAAAAATCCGAAACTGGAGAAGGCATCCACGACAATTCCCCGGCAACTTTTTCGTAGAAAGGTAAGCATGTGGCACCTTGTTTGAACTATATTCATACATTGAATTTTGAGGTGTATGGTTGGAGGTACAAGGTGGACCTGTGGTTGCTCAAACGCTACCTCTTGCTGTAAAATCTTCAGTAGACAGGAGGGATTTTTTCTCGAGTAGAAGGTTGACTTTGACTTTATTTATCATAAACAAATATTAAATTTTTAGTTGCATAGGGGTTGAGTTGCACGAGAGTCCACCTGCATGGGTTCAATTATACAAACACCGTTTCAACTCTATTACGAGCTTTTTCGTCTTAAGATATTGTCCCAAGTTTTCATAAATGTTCAATGACTAATAGAGAGAGAGAGTGTGGAAAAAACAAGAGAAGGCAAAGTTTTCACCATCAGGCACGTTGTATGGAACAGCGATCAGTTTCCAGCTATTTATCATTAGGCTGTTATTCTCCGCCTTAAGGCCTACTTTCTAAGATTAGGCTAAGTCTTATTCAATTGCTCTTATCATGAGTAATAAGTTAGGCAATCTGATTCCGTTTTTTCCCCTTATTTTGTAAAGATAAGATAAAGATGGAAAACAAATAGATTTTATCCGCAAAAACTGACTTCCAGAGTATACAAACATGCCAAATGGCACTCTTTTTAGTAAAAAAAAAAACAAACAAACAAATACACAAGTAATACCTCATGGTTAAAGAACAAATGTCCTAGAAATAATTAATTAAAACCTTAATAATACGTCACGAGAGGAATGGTCAAAAATAAGATAACAAGAGGAATTTCAAAACAATCAAACTGAATAACGAGAGAAAATAATTAAAAAATGAATAATTAAAACATAAATAAAAAGAAAGGACAAAGATCACTAAATGGGGGGAAAGGGTAAATTCGAGGGACATTCTTAATAATTTCACTTAACGTTCCCGCCTAGATTTTACTGAATATATACTCCCTAGAGTAGATCAGGTTACATTTTAGCACTGGTTATGCTTTAGCTATTTAAAGCCGTTTTCTGTCGGTGTTATGAGGTTTAAAGAAAATCCTCAATGTACGTGATCCACCGTCACCTTAAGATCAAAGCACAAACATAGGGTATGCCAACTTTTTCTTATACTAGAACTATTAGAAAATAATTTCTTGGACCCTAGGTCCTTTCTGTTTATAGTTAAAATAGAATCACTGTCTTATTTTTAAATAAATTACGCGTTTTTCAACATTTTCATATAATTTTAATTACAGCAATATTAGCCTTTTTTAGTGAACCAATGGCAGGCCGATGGATCTCCCTAAAAATAATTTCAGTGACTCCTTTATTGGTTATTATACTCGATTCCATTACTGATTTCTCCAGTGATGCGATAAAGCCAAGCATAACAAGCATGTTCTAAAAATAAACACAATGATGCCCAGAAACATACAGGAAATGGAAATTGTGGGAACTAAAGCTTAATTTCAACTTGAATATTATGATTGTAGATCACAGTTTGCTCCCTTAGTAATGCTACGGACACGTTTATCCCAATTGAGATTAGTCGAAAGAGTAAAAAAGAAAATCTTAACGTTAGTCACTGTTTAAAAACCTAATTGTTAGTACTGTGGATACCACGAGAAAAGCATCTTAACTCTACCAGCCTTAAAAATAAGGGAATCTGACGATTAGAGCACAATATATGACATAAAAAAAACTTCTAAGACACATGCTGCAAATAATTATAAAATATCAATTCAAATTTCAATTAAAGTTTTACGGATTTATAAATGACAATTCGAGTCAAATTCAATTGGAGTTTCCGCTAATTTTAAAGTTTACACCTGTCCTCATTCTTAATTTTTAAACGATTCTCACCTCAAAATCTACCATCTACCATCTACCATCGTCAAAATCGGATTAAAATTGTCCATTTCGAAGGGTTAAAATGGAACTGTCTTCAAATGAGTTTTATTTTCGCACATTCAATTCAGCAGATGTAAAATATTGCACGATTTCAGTTTGAAGGAGACTTGACGCTCCGTTTAATGAGAAATCAAATAATTTCTTGCGACATACAGTAAAATACTACAGTAGGTCTTTGAAAAAACCTTAATTCAATTTCCAAATTTTGTAAACAACGCATAAAACGCCTATATGTGCAAGCTGTTAACATTATCAATTAATTACTTGGTATGATTTCAAAATAATTACCAAACTGCAATTAAAAAACTAAATAAACATCATCATGAGATAAGTTGAAAAATTCCGAATTTTGTGAAAAGTGAGGAACCTAGTGGAGGTCTTTGCTTAGTTGGTAACAGTGCCAGAGTTTTGATTTTTTATAAATTTGAAGCAATTTTGACACTTTCAAAGTTTTAACCCGAAAGGTAATTATTTTCTCATGAATTCTTCCAAATAACTAAAGCATGCTTTGATTGAGAGAAACTGCAAAAAAAAAAAAAATTAGAGAAATATCGTTGAAAAATGGAAGACAATGAGAAAAACAATAGTTTTTGTACTCTTTAGAATAGAAGGTCGAAAAAATTATCGGTCTTCAGTTTTTAAAAGTACTGCAAACTGTGCAATAAATATTCGTGAAGGCTCATGCGTACATCACAAAAAAACAATCTACTGAAAAACACAATTTAAGGGTCAATACAGTCCATTAAGAAATTTAAATAATCTCCATTTCCTTTGAGTGCACCCCGAAGAGTAAACATCTTGCTAATCCCTTAAGGTGAATTCTGCTTAAGCTACTACTTAGAAACTCTATATATATATATATATATATATATATATATATATATATATATATATATATATATATATATATATATATATATATATATATATATATATATATATATATATATATATATATATATATATATATATATATATATATATATATATATATATATATATATATAATATATATATATATATATATATATATATATATATATATATATATATATATATATATATATATATATACCGGTATTCGTGGTTTTCCATAAACGCAGATTAGGTTTGGATAAAATTATGACGATATACCTGAAGATTACTTTAAAACCAACCTGTAACAAACAGACATCAAAGCTGCTTCTTGAATAGTTCTAGGAGGTAATGGCTGACCACTGGGGTTTTTCACTACAATACTGCTGGCCCCGTGAACATCAGCGTGGAAATAGATATCACCTTGCTTTAAATGTCTTTTCACCACTAGTTCATTTTGTTGTTGATCCCTTCCTCCAACAATAAGATACCTAAATTAAAAACAGGTTTGGTAGAAAAAGGCTACACAATGGATGTGTTCCTTTCGAATGCACATAGCAAACACAGAAATTGACCTCTAAAAAAATGAAATTAAGCATCATCATTATTTGATCGCATGGCATACAACTAGGAGCAGATTTTTTACTCTCTTTTGTTAATAGCAAACTAAATCATGGAAATAAAATAAATGAAGTTTGCAATGGAAAGCGGTTTCTATAACCCTGTTTAGTCCAGAAATATAGATATCGACAAAATTTCAAAAGCACAGAGAAGGTATTATTTCTTTTCTCCGAACTGCATCTATGTTTAGTATGTTCATGTATAGTTTCTTCTTGCCTTTCTATTCACTCCTCTATTTTAATATTGTAAAGCTGGTACAAACGAATTACGATTATAATGGGTACAAGCAAAATTTTAAAGTTACAATTAATTTAACGGTGGTGACCGTTTGCTCGAAATTAGCAAGCAGTATATTCTGGAAAATTTAGCTAGCTAATTCCCCAACAAATTATGACAATTACTAGAAATAATGAAAATCACCTCTCTTTTCTAGAAGTATTTCATTTTAGAAAAATATATATAAAAGCAGTTCCTACTTTTTAGTTTCCCTAATCAAAGACGCAAACATCGCAGATGAAAAAAAAGAAGAATCTAGAAACTTGTGGAAGGTGCACGGCTGGTCATTTAATGAGGCAAACAGAAATCCCTTAATTCCAAATTAATTTAATAATTCTTAGTTCTAAGAGAGATTTTTTTCATAGAGAAAGTTCTGTTTCAAGCTCTATGTATTGCATAAAATCAACTTGAAAGAAAATAAAAGCAATAAAAAGTTTAATCACTGATAATGAACTTTGTTCATGAAATAAGCAGACCGCAGATTAAAAAACCAAGACTCGAAAGTGTTAAACAAACAAATAAGATTCTCTAATTTGCGCATAAATCCAGTAAAACTGACAAGTGATAAAGACTTGGTTTTGGTTGTTTATGTTTTTCTCATTTTCATAATCAAATAAAGTTTATCATTAGAAAAACACTTCAAATTATTGGGATATGACACTGAGTACCATAGGCGAAGTACATATAATGGTGACGTATCTCCCCAAATTCATGATTATTTCTATTTCCCCTGGCCTCACAATAAACAATTAAAGAATGTAGAAAGTTAAACAGAGAAGAGTAGGGAGGGACTGTCATCCATCATTGGATACGGAGATATCGTGAGTTAGAGTTGCTTTCAAAATCTGTTAATTGCAATTTTCCCGCATATATAAAGTAAGAACTGTTTTCCTTCTCAATAGTCCCAATCCTAGGCTTATATAGAATCTGAAAAGTAGCCTAGACCTGCTAGGCAACTAACCACCATTTCAGCAGTTAAATTGGTAGATTTGCTTGGCTGATGGTTGACCATACCTAAACAAAACATAGCCTTTAGTAAATTTTAAGTGGTTGGCCAATTTGCTATATATTTAGAGGTTAGCCACTTCTAAAGGAAAGATGCTAAAAAAAAAAAAAAAAATAGATTACATCAGTTGCACCTATAGCCTACAGTTAAACCTATTAGTTGCAATCATTTCTCCTCAGAAGGAAGCACTATGAAATTCTAAAAATAAATTTGAAAAAAAAAACTTACATACATCATTACTAAAAAATGCTTTGCTTTCCCCCCCCCCCCTCCCCTATCTCCTAATGTGCAAATATGTAACCTAAATTATATATTCTTCATACATTTTCCATACATCACTCTTTTCTTAAAATAAATATAAAAGCAAAGAAGTGATGTCAATGAAATCAAAGAAAAGAAAAATGCATAGAGAATATATAATTTGAGCTAAATATTTGAACGTTAGAGGGGATGTGGGGTAAAGTGAAGTGCTTTTAAGAATGATATAAGTAAACATTTAGAACTTGTTTTTAAGTTGTCTTCAGAATTTTATAGTGTGTTTTTTCTGATGAGGAGTAGTGTTGAAATTGGTCATGGTAGAATTGGATATTTTTACATATTTTACTGTAATTTTACAGACCCCTGCAAAATTGGTATTTTACTATTTTACATAATTTAAGTATTTAATATATTTTACTGGTATTTTTCATATTTTAATGACATATTTAATAGCACCTTTTACAGTGAACCATAGATCAGGGGACGTCCAACCACCCAGTATACCTCAGAACCAAACAAAGCAGTGGTCCAAAACCATCCATTTTCCCCAGAACAATCATAAGTTTCCAAAAGCCCAGGTCCTAGATGCAACATGATTGACCCTGCCCTGAGGCAAGGTGACCTAATTATAGACAGAGCAGTAGCACTGACTAAGTAAAGAGCAGAGTATCTTTCTTGTATATTTCTTTTCTTCTCTCCAGGCCACTTCGCATGAAAGCAGTGAGTAATCGTAGAAACTTCGGAGGGAGTCCGTTCCATTGGAAATTAAAGCTTTCAAAAAGCGTGAGGTTTTGAAGATTCAAAAATAATATGAGGGCAACTAGAACTCCTTCCATTCCTTTTCCAGCCCCTCCTTCCATAACCCCCAAAGACATCTGATCGAAATTATTTATAGCCATTTTGTTCAAGATGGTCGAAAGGTCTATTTGGACTGCATTATGGACTAAAGGTTAAATAAATATTCCTCTGGGGATGGCATACTTCAGCATCCCAGTTGTACTTTTTAGGGGCCTGGAACAAATTTCACCTCTGCATGGGTGGGAACGTAAATTCTATTCATCAGAGCATCCACTAAAAGGGGTTGTCATATCTCTACCAAAATTATTTATTTGCAAGAGTTAATGTTAAAAAACAGTTAATGTTAAGCATTTTCAGCTTGGCTCTGATCCTATCTATGGGTGAGAATATGATAGAAGGTCCTTAAATTCTAGCCATGAAGGTATCTTCTGAATGAGGATATCATATCCCAATCAAGCCTTGTGAGAAGGTGAAAATTGAGCTTTTTATAATCTACACCTGATCCAAGTTCTTTAGGGAGTTGGGGTAAAAATATCCATTTACCTGTTAAATCGAAAAGGCAAGCTGACAGAAATCATTCAAGCGAACCTAATCCACAACAAGAGGTACAATTTCAGGTGTTACTGATCAATCGGACCTCTTTAAGGGAAGATCATCCGTAAACATTAAGAGGTCGGATTACATTTCAATTTAATTTTGTTGGTATTAGAAACAGAAACTCTAGCTTTGTCTATCAGTACATAGTTGGGGTTTTCCCTTTGTGTGCTAATCTACAGTTGTGACTCACGCGTAGCAGTTGCTGCAACACTTCACAGTGACTTCGCATAAGAAGTCCAGTTTAATATTGGACAGTTGCGTTACAAGATCAGTTGTTCCGACTCTTTCTTCGGCCGCAGATCAAATTTAATGCAAACAATGGATATACAGTAAAAATCCAAGCCCTGATTTTATTTCGATAAATAAAAGTTCAAATAGGGATAAAATCCTTTTAATAGACAGTGATAGAAATTCACAAAAATACCAGATATTTCGGTTTACAGTGACCGTCATCAGTAGTAAAACTGTAGTAAAAATGATTCACTGTATATGTGACCGAAATATCTGGTATTTTTGTGAATTTCTATCACTGTCTATTAAAAGGATTTTATCCCTATTTGAACTTTTATTTATCGTCATGGAAAGGCAGTGTGGTCTCCGAAATTATCTACGTCTGATTTTATGTGCAACTTTAGAGATGGCAATCATAGAGTAGAAAAGAAACATTTTCATGTGAGTACAAATATTAACTCTGAACGCATACATAAATTTTAAAATAGAGCAAGGGAGGCTTCTGATCTTCAGAAAAAAGAAGAAGGAAAATCCCACGTTAATTTTTTTTTTTTTCGAGCCATCTTCTAGTTTCTTCCATCAATTTTTATTCACTCCTCTCAGTACTTCAAGCCTTACACTTTAACGTTTAATGCAATAAAATGTGACAGGGCAACTAGATTAAAAATAATGTTTTTCTTGCACGCAGCGCACACATAGAATCGATTTCTTTAACTGTAGCCCATTTTATAGGGCTACAAGATTACAATCACGACACAAATTAACAAATTGTTTTTTCAATTCTTTACCAAACATATATGAAAATCACTTGAGATTGAAACATAAAGCAAGAGCAAACAGTGTCTATGGTTAAGCAATCCAAATAAGTAACAAGCGTAAGGATAAAAGAACCAAGTAAATAACCTAAGCATCAAATGAGTAAACATTACAAATGGTAGGATTTGATTTACCTAGTGTCAAAGCAAAGACAGGTATTAAAGAAAAACAATAAAAACAAATTAAGCGATTTGCCATGTACCTACTGGAGATTACTCTGAGAGGTTTAAGATAATTTTATAGATAATTTAAATCATTTGGACGCGGTTATGAATTTATGGCCATTATAAACTTCAGTAGTTAAGAAACAGAAGTCATACAGAGAAGAGCTAGGAAACAATTTGACTTGTTTTTCAAAAATTAAACACTAGGTAAGTTGTTTTTTATAGGAGGCATGATAAATATTATAGGTGCACACTGCCGTAATTTTGGGAGAGTAGGAAGGGTAGGTTAAAAAATTTTAGGGCGAGGATAGGATCCCATCCAAAAGTATATTTTTGGATTTAATTTCAGATTGTGCCTAGTTTAGCATACTGTAAAAAAACCTACAGTGGGTGGGAGGTACATACACATATATTAAGGGGGGACTCCAATCCATCCTTAGTAAATTTAAATTTATTATAGGTTTAATGTAGACAGAAGGTATAAACTTTACACAGGTGTGGTTTCTTGAAACCATAAATACAAGTATAATAACATACAGACTTTTGGCATCAAATCATATTAAAAGCTTATCTAATCATAATCAATCAAATACTTTGACTTTCTAAGAAGGCATGTGTTCCCAATATGTGTTTGTTTTTTTTTTTTTCGGCTTTCTGTTATAAGTTCCAGAGCCAAAACATGTCAAAAGACTACTTGTGTCCTCTCCAAAGCTCAATGCGATCCTCTTCACATCTGCAAATGGCATCATGCGAAAATTCCAAGATAGTCATTTATCAGAACGATCGAAGCTCCAAAAAACGGCTCAGGGAGCAAATCACATGAAGCAAGGCGACATCGAGAGGGACACGGGCCCCAAATTATACTAATAACACTTACTTCACAGATACATGGTAGCACAGTTGGTACGCAAAGTACCGATAATTTTCTAGGTATGTTCCCGTGGCCCCTCCAAAATTTCCAAAACTGGTGATTAATTTTCACCACAGTTGGTATTTCAGAGATTTTGAAGTTCTTGACTAAAAATCCAAGGCTAAGTTACAATATTATAGCCCCAAATCAACCTCTCTATTTCCAAATTTGAGACTAATGTTGCAAAATAGAAGTCCAAGACCGGAACCTATTAGGCATAGGTATATCTGACATATGAGGTCACATTTCAACCAAAGTTTGCAATTAAGAACTTCTCAGCTGAATGATCAAAAACATGAAGCTAATACTTTCGAATACAAGTCCAAAATCCAAAGGCAACCAAACACATATTCCAAAAATGATGGACACATCACACCTTTTTAAAATCAGATTCATACAAGGACTTAGAAGAGTGGTGTCCAACCAATTTTGGGCCATGCCCCACCTAGGCATTTCTAAAAATCGTGATTCCCCTTCGTAATATTTAAATTTTGTTATTCAAAATGTTTTCAACTGAAGGAAGCTTATAGCTTGGCATCTTTTTTGGGCCGTCCTCTATTCATATTTTATTCTAATGAAAAATC
Source organism: Artemia sinica (assembly GCA_027921565.1). Taxonomy (NCBI): domain Eukaryota; kingdom Metazoa; phylum Arthropoda; class Branchiopoda; order Anostraca; family Artemiidae; genus Artemia; species Artemia sinica. The sequence continues at coordinate 47,463,148 of CM051260.1, read as the reverse complement.
TTGTCGAAATACAACACTGTTCATACAATGTAAGACGTCATTGTAATACTATCATGTATCCTTTTTGCTCTCTAAATGCATATAAATGTGACGTTATTCATATGACAAATTTTTGTTTTTTTTCAAAATTAAGGCTCTAAAGCATAGTCAACCGAAGGGTACACGTCCTGCCCGTGACCCATCAAAATATTTCCACGTCCCACTGGTGGGGCCTGCACCCCACATTGGGAATCACACAGGCTTATAATCTGTGTTACTGGAGTACTTAAATTAGGCCCTTAAGACATGTGTACCTCTTTCCAATACCCTACTCCCAACTTCGTACAAATAAATGTGGTATACCTATTTCAACTCACAATTAGACCAGGGATTATTAAGCAAATGGTCCTAAATGAAGAAATGATGACTATAAAAAGCCATTCAAATGGTAGGATGAATGCCTTAAATCGTAATTATATTGAGGATAATTCATAAATAGCTTTGGAACTCTCCAAAATTGCTGTATAAGGATTTTCGAGCTTTGTGATTACGAATCAAAGGCAATTATAGAATTGATATATTATATAAACTATGATATACAATGATATAGAATTTGATATACCATAATACGGCGTAGAACCTTAATATAGACATTTAAAAATCCCGAAATGTTAAGTAAATATTTCAAGAAGTGAACGACTTATTACAATTTTTTGAAATCCAGGTCAAAAGAGGATTTTCAATCTATATCAATAGAGGGCTCAAACTACAGTCCTTAATTCTTTGCCCCTCGAACACTGCAATCAGTGTTGCCATCACGGTCAGTTCCTAAAGTGCTACAATTGCCCAAATAGGCGTGCTAAACAACGATTTTCGGTGCTGCAGTAAAAAAAAATTGCTGTAATAGTGTTTAAAATAGCACTTTTGTGGTACAGGTGGCAACCCTGAGCACGTGCCATAGTGCTACACGCAATATAAAAGTGCTAAAATATCACTTTTGTGCTACAGGTGGCAACCCTGACTGCAATGCCATATTTTAGTTCCTATGCAAAAATTCGGCAAAAGAAACAATATTTTTGGTTTTGCAAAACTTTATATAAAAAATTCTTTTCAAACTAAGCCTAGGGTAAAAAAATCCTAAGATTGGTAGAATCAAATCCTTGCAATGCGTCAAACTTAATGGTCAGAGATCAAAATGAACGAATAGAGGAATCCTAAAAGGATCAAAAACTGAAATGTATAATGAATTAAACTTATAACAGACAAAACTTATTGATTATTGGGCTACAGCGTCGTTTCCACTCTGATAAAAACAAAATATAATTTCAACAGTCTTTTTTTTTCGAAAAAACACAAAATATAAAAACACTACATCAAGTTTCCGGGAAATAAAACTTTTAGAGCAAATACATTTGTCACAATTAATTTAATTTTGATATTTAAGCCCGACACTCTTTTTTTTGCTACTATTTTTTCCTACTGATATACAGAATTTCTAAAGTGTCCATTGGAATTTTTTGAAGCAGGCTGTTCCGTTTAGAGTGCAATTTACAATAGCCTTCATAGGGTTTGAGGAGTGGGACAGCCCAGCCCTTATTTAAGGTAATACTCCCGGATTTTAAGTTAAGCTGATTATTCATTTCAACTCTGTTCGTTTTGAGTTTGGCCTATTTGGTGACTTTACAACAAATATTGATTGCTTAATACTAAAATATTCATAATTTTTAACTATTCCTATACTTGACTACATAAGTACTAAAAGCCTTTCGAGTACGAAACTAACACCAAATATGGAAGACAATTGGAGCAGGGCCAGAGCAACATCCCTATACTCCAGAGCTAGATCTAAAAATAGCCTATGATGATAACGGGAGTCCCAATAAGGACTCACTATGAATATTTTTCTACCAAAGTGTTAGAATAGCGTTATGGCAGAAATTCTATTTTGAATAAAGTTTCCTTCAGATTGAAGTGTATAAGTAAAATGTACATCTGTAAATAATGTAACAGTTTAATTTTAATTACTGAACAATAACCAGTTGATATTACGGAGAATCTCGACAATGTTGTTAACCGATTATACAATGTAAGTTTATTTTATAATTAAATAATCAATTAAGATATAAGTAAACACAGCATATATTAAATACCTAACGTAACCTAAGTACCTTTTTCCCTCTTAAACCCCTGAAAAAATGTAAGCTAGGTACCTTTTTCTTTGATCATATTAATTTGCTGGGCCTAGGCTAGCCTAGCTAACAATGAAAATGGTGCTTAATGCAAACTTTAATTCCAAATATGGTAAAATTCTATAAGGGGTTTCTAGTTTTCTTGAAAAATACCTGATTCTGGCCTAAAAGAAACTCTGGAAAGAATCTAGGGCCTAAAATAGCTTAATTCTAAGTTAGCATTTATGCTGGGAGTGTGATATCAAGCTTTCATATCTACATATCCCTTGTTTCTAGAGCTTATAACATTTTGAAGGCTATATGATGGGTCTATAGCCTAACTAGCTATCTAAATTTGACATTGTATCCCCCCTTAATTCTGGGTTTTAGCCTTCTCTGTTTTTCATCGGCCCTGGTTTTTAGAAGCCCAATTTCTATAATATCTGCAGAATTTTATACTATATTATGGCTTTTTTGGTGTGATTCTGTTCAATAGGCTTTTCTGAAGGAAACATGGTATATATGTATATATATATATGTATATATATATATGCATATATATATATATATATATATATATATATATATATATATATATATATATATATATATATATATATATATATATATATATATATATATATATATATATATATATATATATATATATATATATATATATGACACACGACAGAAGTCAAGTTTGGTTAATGGTAATGAAATAAAATAAAATAGGATGAATATATAATAGTTTATAAAACTCTAGTTATTGTTCTCAGTTATTGTTCAGTAATTAAAATTGAACTGTTACATTATTACAGATGTACATTTTACTTATACACTTCAATCTAAAGGAAACTTTATTAAAAATAGAATTTTTGTCATAACGCATTCTAACACTTTGGCAGAAAATATTCATAGTGGGTCCTTATTTGGTCTCCCGTTATCATCATAGGCTATTTTTAGATCTACCTCTGGGTTATAGGGATAATATTCTGGCCCTACTCCAATTTTCTTCCATGTTTGGTGTTAGTTTCGTATTCGAAAGGCATTTACTACTTACATAAGCAAAATCAGATGTCCTGAATATTTCCCTAATCACTTAATTAGTCCTTCAGATCAAGGCTAGCGATTCCTATTCTTGACTACATGGACAAAAGCAAAATAAGAGGTCCTGGATATTTCCCGATCCAGTTAGTTGGGTCTTCAATTTGAATTTTCCTCGTTGTTGGTTTAATGAATTAGTCAGTTTGGCTCCAAAACACTCTAAGCGCCACAAGAAATATTTATATATTTAAGTTGTTTGCTCTCACAAAACTAAGGTACCAAAAAAAAAAAAAAAATAAAAAAATAAAAAAAAAACTCAGCAACAAGTAAACATTTCCAAGACGAAATTCAAGTTTTTATACCAGTTTTTATATTTTTTTTTTCCATTTTAATCACTGAACAAATAACTGTTCTAAGCAAAAGAATAAAATTTGATGTCCGTTGGGCTTAAAGCCAGACGATATGGTCTAGTCCCAAAAATAGTTCCCAATATTTGTCTCACCAACTTTTGTTTTCAAGGCAAGAAATGAAATTTCAACAGCATCTGAAAGCCAACTGCACTCCTGAATGGCGCACACAATATATCAACTATGAACAGATGAAGAAAATGTTATCTAGAGTCAAAACTGAGGCTGAAATATCAGAAAGACCAATAAATAGCATGAAAACTGTATTTGATGAAGAGTTTATACCCTTCTGCGAGAAGGAGTTGAAAAAAGTCACTTCGTTTTTTAAAGAAAAGCTAGCAGAAGCTATTAGAAAGCAAAACAGTTTATTAACAGACCTTGAAATTGCAAAAGATGCAGTAAGTGGTCGAACTGGACGCTTTGGTTCATTAAAAAGGCCGAAAAGAAAAACAAAAGATTTGAAATTAGCTTATAGTGAATTCTACCTCAGTCTAATTCTATTGAAAAATTATCAAGCTTTTAAACTTTACCGGATTTCGAAAAATCCTCAAAAAGCATGACAAAATTCTGCAAACAGATAATGGCAATAAATGGCAAATAGAGAATGTAGTAAAAGCAGACTTTCACACAGATAAGAAAGTGGACTTAATTATAAAAGAAATCGAAGAGCTTTATACTCGAGAATTTGAAAGTGGAGACAGACATCGTGCAATGAAGCGATTACGAGTCCCTCCACTAGGCGTGCAGAAAACGCAATGGTCAATATTTACAGTGGGGTTTTTCCTTGGTATCTTTATTTTACTTTTCCTTGAGATTTGCTTGTTTCCCTTTATCAATTTTCGGACACCAAACCCTATAAATCAAGAGGGATGTAATAGCAGCAACAGTAGTTATTATTTTGGTCAACGAAAAATTAATGATGAAAAATCATCATTCAATAATGAATACAACTGGAATATATTTTTAAGACTTTATAGAGGACCATTTTGGATTACTTTGAGCCTATGTCTCATTGGTGTAAACTTGGCAGCATGGAGAAAAAATGGAATAAATCACGTTTTAATATTTGAGTTGGACCCCAGAAGCAATTTTTTTGGCCAAGCACCTGTACATTCTATCAACGGTGCTTGGCATATGTTGGTGTTTAAGTATCCTTGGATTCTTTTATGGAACAGCTATAGGAATATACCACCTTTTATATTTCCTCTGATGCTTGTTATCATAAAGTTACTTGTCTTAGTGGTTCCAGTTCCAACGCTAAAAAATCCTCAAAAATGGTTATGGACTGTCCTTGGACGAATAATTATGGCACCATTTTGTCAGGTAAAATTCGCAGACTTTTGGCTAGCAGACCAGTTAATGAGTTTAAAAACCGTGTTTTCGCAGATACAGACGATTTTATCACCATTTATGTATCAAATAAGTGGTATAGTTCAGGAGGATTTTGTGATATTGTTGTGAATACTGTATGGTGGATTAACTTAATGTTACTATGTTTACCGCCTTGGTTTAGATTTGCGCAGTGCATCCGACGATATTGGGATTCTAATGAGAAGTTCCCTCATTTGGCAAACGCGGCTAAGTACGCAACAACATTTCCCACCGTTATATTTTCTAGTTTGCTAGGAGCTTTTCCCTACCATCCTCAGTCCCAGGTGTTTAACGCATTATGGATTGTTTTTTTGTGTCTTTCCAGCATATACGGACTTATTTGGGATTTGAAAATGGATTGGGGTCTCTTAAACCTCAAGGCCGAGAATATTTTTCTACGAGAAGACTTGTTATACAGCTCACCTTGGTACTATTATGGTGCAATTATTAGTGATATCTTGCTTCGATTTAATTGGGCCTTTTCAATATCTTTCAGTGAAACAGGACTTTTAAGCACTGAACTCGCTACAACCATTTTTGGCACATTTGAAATACTCCGAAGGTTTATTTGGAACTTCTTCAGGCTAGAAAATGAGCACTTGAACAACTGTGGAAAGTTCAGAGCGGTGCGTGATATTTCTGTCAAACCACTGGTGATAAACAAAGCTGGTGACATTGTTGAAATGGTCAACTTCGAGTTTAAAGACACAGAAAAGATAGCATAGTGTTGACAACATGCTAAACCCAACATAATTGTAAAAAGTAGAAATCGTTTAATCAGTTGCCTTAACTTCGATCAAAATCCAAATAAACCATAATGGATCGCCGGTATTCGATAGTGCTTCCTACAGTTCCACAAAGCCAAACGAACTCACTACAGTGTCGACTTGACACTTAAAACAAAGCAGTCAGAATTCTTTTAGAAATATTTAGTAGTTTTCAGCTTTGAAATACTTTTGTAGTCTAAATTCAAAAAATAAAATAAAAAAGTGTTATTTTATAACTGTATTTTTAATTACAAATATGCTATCATTTGTCTTGAGGGGGCACATTGGATTGACCTCTGCCTGGCAATGAGCGGTCCAGGGTTCGACCCCAGTTGCCGCACGGTCGACTTAAGGAGATTTATGGCTGAGAAGCATCGTCAATCCATCGCCGGATTGGGAGGGAGCTCAGTCATTTCAAAAAATTATATTAATAAACTTTCTTATAAGTAGCCTATCGATTAAGGGGGCTAAAAACAACTTGAGTTCATTTGAACCTGATGGCAGGAAAAATTATTATTTAAATACACATTTACTATTCAGGTCAGCTTGGATCTGTTATTCTGCCAATGCATTAAATTTAGACTTACATTGGAATTCTTATTGTAATCGGACATTTTGGAATACCTATTAAACAGATAACCAAGTATTCCTTACGCCTTTGAGATTATAAATATACTTAATTAGAGCCCAAAAGAGCTATTCTATATTAGTTTCATGAGCTTGGTACCCAGAGAAATTATTTGTTGAACTAAAAAAAAAAAAAAAAAAAAAAAAATCAAATGAAAGCAAGCAGCAACACTGTAGCCTAAAATTAACAGAAATTATTCCTTATATGAAGGGGACTGCCCCTTCTTTAAACCTCGCTATGTACGCCGAAGTCTTGAAGTTCTTTAAGAATACCCTCATTCAAATTCTTAATTTCGGAATGATGTTCCTTGCTTTCAGTTGAATTTTTTTTTTTTTTTTTTTTTTTTTTTTTTTAATTTCTGCCCGATTTTCGAATCATTCTAGGAAATTCTTCTTATTGTGCAGAAAATTCCTCCAAACCAAAAAATCTGTCCATGGACCCGTCTCCACCAAAAAATCGCTATCTCAAAATTTTTCGGATGACATGGGGGGAGGTTCGTGGGAAGGATGCTAATTGCTCCCAATCTTTTTACTCGCTTAACAAGAGCACCAGAACTTTTTATTTCCGTTCAAACGGGACTCCCCCCCCCCCGATCTTCTAGGAACACTGTTTTGATACAATCGTCCCAGGGAAAAAGGAGTAATATTCACGCATCAGCGATCTCTTTTCTGGCAAAAAATGCCAAATTTAATATTTTTGTACACAGGAACTTGAACCCCCTTACAGTAAAATTCTCTGATATTCTGAATCTCATGTAGTTATTTTCATAAGATTGCTTAATTCTTTTGATGTGTTCCCTCCCTATTTTTCAAAAATCAAGAAAATTTTCTGAGGGTCGTAGCTTTAGATGAATACCATTCAACTTAATGAATTTATATATTTGGAATCAGGATAAAAAAAAAAATTCTTTTGATGTATCTATTATTATCAGAATTTCGTTTTTTAGAGTTTCGGTTACAATTGGGTGGAGTCGCTCCTTACTTACAGTTCGTAACTCCATGAACTGTTTGATGTTTCTTCAGAGGTTGCATTTAGAAACAGGCCCTGAAAACAACCGATTTTACTTTACCAACCACTCCGCATGGAAGGGGTGACCGAAGAACCTGTGAGTTGCTTTTCCTCATTCGATTGGAAATTCAAAGTTCTAGAACCCCTCTGTAAGGGACAAAGTGATTGGAAGGCAACCAGCCTCCGTCTCTTGTCCTGTTCTTCTACTCACGTCCCTCCCGTAACGACATGATGTCGTTACGGGACAATTGTCATTACCAGAAATGAATGTCGTTACGGAAATTGGCCTAAATTTCTGACTTGGGACATGGGATGCAGATAAATCGAAAGCACTATGTGCATTCAGGTCATCAAAATAGCCTATCTGTGATAGCTCAGGTACGTTTTGGGGGATAGAATTGAAACTTTCAGGCTTTGTTGGGGAAAGGAAAGAGGAGAGACAAGAGAAAATTTTCTATCAGGGGGACAGGAAAGGGATTAAAAATATTCCTGTCCGTTCCAAAAACATATTTTTATTAAAAGAAACTAAGCGTATCCAGACCATTAAAATAGCATATTTGCAACATCTTGGGAATAGTTTGTGTGTTATAAGTTGAAAATATCAGAAAAGGTGAGGGGAGACAGGGAGGGGGCGAGTGGGCGTTGAATTTTGACTTGAAGGAAGAGAGAGGCAGGGCTAAATCAAAATACATTAAGTGGTACCAAGTTATCAAAATAATGTATCTCCAATATCTCAAGAATAGCTTCGGGTATCAGGCTGAAATTTTTCAGGGAGTGTTAGTGGGAAAGGTGGATCTCAAATTTTATCTTGAGGGAGAGGGTTCAAGGGAGGGGCTAAACATGCTTTCTTAGACCCACATAAAGGTTTTTGCACACCAAACGACCATGGGACCTGCACCTATTCACGGTTAAGCAGCAAGGTAAATCAAAAGACACTATGTGTTGCCCAGTGGCCAAAATAACCCCATTTATAACGTCCTAGAATCTGCTAAGAAATTTTGCCACTATGAACCCCATTGGACCAGGATCTTACCAGTGAAATAGTTATGTAAACTATTAGAAACCATGTGTAACCAAGTAATCCAAATAGCGTATCTGGATTACATCAAGAAAAACTCTGGGATTAATTACAAATTTTCAAGATGTGCTGGGAGCCAACGTTCAAAATATAAAATTTTGACTTATGGGAGAGGCAGAGATAAATTCAAAGAAGCAATATATCCAGGTTATCAAAAGGGAATATCTGCAACAGCTTGGGAACGACTTGGGAGATCGAACTGAAACTTCTGGAATGTTGGGGGAGGGAGATGCAGGGGGACATCATATTTTATGTTTAGAGGAGGGCAAGTAAGGGCCCATAAATACGTGTCTCCAATCCATCATCAAAACAACTTCGACACTTTCAGCTCCAGTGGAACTTATAATCTGCTAAGGTGTGAAATAGTGAGATAAACCCAAAACATGGTATATTCATCCAATCAGTCAAAATAGTTATGTGTAATGTATCAGAAACAACTACGAGGATTGTGTTAAAACTTTCTATGTGTTTTAAGAGGGAACAGAGACTTCAAATATTATGTTTAGGAAAAAAGATAAAAGCGTCAAAATATTTTTGTCTCTTAAATATTGATTCGCCAGAAAAAGGACTGACTAGCTACTGACTAATACAGGCTATAAGTAATATGTGATATCTGAAATTGATTCAACAAATACTGTTTTCTCAGATTTGCCTAAAGTTACAGGGCATATAAACAGACACAAGAAAATTTTTTCAGAGGGGGAATAAACAGTTTTTTTACTGTCTCAAAATAGGCCAAAACAGACCAAACAATGTTTTCCCTGACTTGCAAGAAATTTGATGGTTAAGTAGACTAGATCAACAGATAAACAAGGACAATAAAATTTAAGATCATGTAGACACCCCACTTAATACTTAAGAACGAGAGATTTCAACTAAGACAAAAATAAAGGGAGCAAATCTGGCTGCATTTATTATTTACGTCTAAATCTTTTTGCTTTCTTTTTTTTAAGATAGCAAAGCATACCTCTTTTTAATATATCAAATAATAAAAAAAAACAAGTTTTTCATCTGAAAGTAAGGTGCAACATTAAATCTTAAGACAAACAGAAATCATTCCATATATGCGGGAAGCTGTCCCCTCCTCAATATCTTGCTCTTCACGCTGAAATTTTTCAGTACATTAAAAAAGCTTGTTATTCAATCAAACGGCCTTTTCGTTTCAGCACTTGTCCTAAAATAATTGAAAAAAAAAACTAAAACCCTAGCATAAAGAGCGAGATATTGAGGAAGGGGCAGTTCCCTCATATACAGAATAATTTCTATTCGTTTTAATGTTGCTCTTTACTTTCAATTAAAAAATTTTTTTTTTTTTTAATTGAAAAAAATAAAAACTTGCTTGCTTTTTGAATAAAATTGAAAAAAAAAGTTTTCCACATAAAAGTAAAGAGTCATATTAAAAGCTTAATAAAAGACCGTATGATAAATAAAATTGAAACGAAGACAAATGGTGCCAAAATTACTATGAATAGACAAAAACTAAACGATCATATTTTATAACAAATAATATCAAGCATAAATATAACATAAACTTTTAGTTAAAATAAAGAGAATTCCACCCCAAATTAAAATTCAAGTCAAACTTAAAACAAAGAAACGGGAGTATGTTGGCCCGAAAAGAAACTACTATTCCCTAATCTGACTCCAAAACAACATGCCCTAACCGTCATTTTCTTTCTATTGCCTAGAAACAAAATTTTTCGTATAGCCTATTGTTTGAAAACATTTCAGCGGGTACCCAGAAAAATAAGGCAATTTTCTCTGGAAAACATCTAGCAAATCTTCATCCGCTTTTCGGAAGCTAGTCCATGCTTCAGAGCCATAAATATAACATAAACTTTTAGTTAAAATAAAGAGAATTGCAAATTAAAATTCAAGTCAACTTCAAACAAAGAGAAACGGGAGTATGAATACTATTCCCTAAGACTCCAAAACGACAGAGCGTCATTTGCGCTTTGCCGGAAACAAAATGTATTTTACACATTTTCTATCCAGAAAAATTCAAAATATTGCTGACTTCTAGGAATTAATTTTATTATATATTAAATAATCGGTATTTTGTCATTAGGTCTTTCCAACACTATAACAGTGACTATTATTGTGATTTTGCTTTTTCTTTCTAATGTGTTGACAAAAAACATACTGCTCAAAGTACATATCCTTTAAATAAAATGTAAATGATAAGCAAGCCCTCTAGAGGGTTTGAGAGAGAGAGAGAGAAGGGTGTGGGGAGGGGGGTTAGCACCGTTCTTATTTGTAAACGTTGATTAGCTCTTTTTGATGTTGCGACAAATAAAGGACATGCTGCTAGATACTAATCTAGCCTTTAGAAGGTTTAGGAGGAGATGGCTTTACTACTGTTTGTAGCAATATCTGTTTGTTTTAAGTTTGAATTGATTATTCATTTTGATTTCTGGTCGTTTTAAGATTCACACAAAAAAAACAGCATTTGTTATCTTTATATTTGATGCGATTATTCATTTTAATTGCTGTTTGTTTTGGGTTTGATTTTTTCATTGTCAGTAATTACTATTTTTTTAGATTTGAATTATTATCTTACTTTATTTCAGATCGCCATGGGGTTTAACTGAGCTCTTTACTTTTCTTTCAGAGCCTTTTTTTAAACAGTTTTTTTTTTTTTAAGCTAATACAATTTTGCGCTGGATGCTTCAAGGTCAGCTATTTTGAGAATGTTTTTACTATACAACAGAATATAACTCCGGTTACTAATTATTAGTGTTTTAGGCGACGAGAAGAAATAAAGTGGCTTTTACAAAAGTCCAGTGGCTTTGGTTAAGCAGAACTTCAGCCTATTGTCATCATTATTTCAGCGTAAAATACACACGAATCTAAAAAGTACCAGAGAAAAGGCGAAAAAATATGTAGCCATAAATTATTTTTTTTTTCTCGAGACTAGACGCAATACCAGTACGTCTATATTTGAGGGACAACTATTCCTGGCGAACAATTGAAATGTATAGTTTTGCAAATGATTTCAGCGCCTCTGTATTCATGCGTCGATTGCACCTTTTTCAACCTGTCATTGATCTTGAATAGCACTTAAGGCAATTTCGAAGCTAAAAATTCCTTTTCTGTTAAAGAGCATACTAAGCTCGATTACACAAAATTCCTAGAATCTAAAGGCCTGAAAAAAGAACAAAAATCTAAATACATCTTTTACGCTATGTATGGCAAAATATGTACGATAAAGCAAAAAAAAAAAAAAAGAAAAATAAAACTTACCCATCAGATGTAATGCACCAGAAAAACTTTTCAAACCAGAAAACATGCCTAGCCTTTTGAATACTGGAAGTAGTAGCAACTTCCCGAAGCATTTGCTTTGTCTTTTTCTCAGCGCTCTTAAAAGCCTTTGCTGAAGCTTCAACTGTCTTTTTCTCTTTCTTAGTAGCAGTTCGTTTCATATCGTAGTACCTTTAATGTAAACAGAATTAAAGAAAATTATGATTAATAAAATAATATTTTTCAAATGCACTTAAAGCAGTTTTTACAAGGTACCAGGGTAATTTAGCAGTTCAGAAGCCAGATCAATTAGGTTCACAGGACACTCGAAAGCAAAATCAAACATCCGCAAAAATTTGAAAATACACATTGCTCGCTTTGATCGTCCCGGTGGAGTAAATTTCAAGGATTTGAAAATCACTTGCTTGTCCACCTGAGTATGGACAATCAACCACATTTTATTCTGGATCTAAAATTGTTAGTTGACTTTGGACTTCAAAAAATATATAAATTTATGACATTAAATTCTAAAATTATCTAATATTTGATGACAACATTGTGTTTCCTTTAGCAGATGTAGAGATGAAAAACAATAGTTGAGATAGTTCGATGTGAGCATATTTGATGGGACAAAAGTCTACTGGTCTGAAAGAGATTAATACATCAAAATCGGAAATAATGTGGATAGTTTCTTGGTCAGAAGACGAGGGAACCTACAAAAACTGACATCTATGCTATTGAGTAGCAACGACTGGCAACATGGCGGACATAATCGGACATGAAATTTTCATTTATTAACAAATATGTAATTTCATTTTTTATTTCGGATGGTATCTGTTTTACAAGTGCATAATTAACATTGGAGGGGCAGACGGTAGAGAGGATATTAGCTGCTCTAGTTCTAGATTGCTTGGAAGAAATTTTCGGAAAAATCAAGCTTATCAGTACATTCAGTCTATAAATAAAGTTTCATCAACAAATTTTACTTTTGACATTTCAGCCAAAACTGATGTTGGACCAAATTTCACCTCAAGGTAACCTTGGATCAAAAAACTTCTCCTCGCACTGATTTAAGTCAATCATGACATTCAAACGGTCCCGACTTCTCCTAGCGATAGAATAAGGACGTTAGTTAGGGTGATTGTTCCGTGCATGATTACATATTGAGCTTTACAATCCGATTTCTAACAACGATTTCTACTAAGCTTCAAACTTTTGTTTTCTTTTTTACGATTTTTAAATGATGGTAATCCCTTGTCAAAATATATGCAAATATATTTGCAATTGCCAGTTTTTTTGCTCTTCAAGCAATTTAATATAAACTTCTCCACACATGAAAATCTTCAATTTTTACACATAAGTGTGGCAACTGTGACAACGTTATTGCCATGCTTATGTATATAAAAATGACGTCATTCACATATTTTTTCCCCTGAAAATTAAGGCTCTTAACGAATTTTCTCAAACTTCTTTTTTATTCTTTTGGTTGTAAGGTTTTTGAATTGTTGTAATCCCTTGTTAAAATATATATAAATATTTTTTTCAATTCACACAGTTTTTTGCTATTTAAGCAATTTAATGTCTTTTCATATTACAGTCTTATCATAGATATTTGATTATTGAAGCAAGACCTATTTCTAACACCGATCTTCTACTAAGCTTCAAACTTTTGGTTTTCTTTTTTAAGGTTTTTGAACTATTGCAATTCCTTGTTAAAATATATAAAAATATTTTTTGCAATTCCCAGTTTTTTACTTTTTACACAATTTAATGTCTTTTCATTATGCAATCTTTTCAAAGATATTTGATTACTGAAGCAATGCCGATTTATTTTCTTTTTCACAAAGTAAGGCTCTTAACGAATTTCCTGAAACTTCTGACCTATCTAGATCGTTTTTATGCCAGAACATCCCAGGATACAAATTTTCCCGAAAAAAAAATATGGAGCCATTTCCGATAAAAAATAAACAAATACATAAATACACAATTATTGCTCGGTTATAAAGATAGTATATATAAACACAAGTATGCTTACTTTCTTGCATTTGCTGGGGCTGAAATTCCAATATCAATGTCTACCTTCAAAGTTTGTTCATCATCATCACCTGCATCTGCATAAGGGTTACTAAGCAGCATTGTTATTTGGTTCGTTTCTAGTTTTAATCCTTTTATCAGTTTGGCAACTGTATCACCTAAAATAGTAGATATGCTATAAACCACATAAAGCTATTTCCTCATTTTAAGATATTAGCTTTAAAATATGATTTTCTAAAAATAAGAGTGCGTAAGCTTATGTTTATAACTCTGAGGTATTGCAACGAAAATTATTTTTGAATCCTTTTGTTTTTTTTCAAACGTAAGATCAAATTTATGGCGGCACGACCATTCGACTACATTTTGAGCGGGATGTTATTTCACCCCCATGAACCCTCTTCTTGAACACTTTGAACCGATTGCTCATCTTTAAGGATGTTCCTTCAAGTTTGAGACATTTATGGCAAGTCTTTATTTAATAAAAAAAGATGACAGAAGTTTTGCAGCTCACAAAAAATGGCAAAAGATTAACTAGTTATCAGTGATTTGAAGCAAATACAATGAATGGGAGAGCCAAAAAAAGACCTCTTCAGAACCAATTTATCAATTTAGTAAATTATTTAAAAGTGTGTATAGTTAAAATAAGGTTATTTTAATAATAATATACCTTTTAAAGACTTCTGAAGCCCAATCTACCTCAGCAACGTGTTACAGTGGTACTTACTAGAAACATTTCTAGCTATTATACATGAGTTATGCATGCATTTTTTTTCATATTAAGAGTGCAAAAATGATAAAACAGATTCCACGAAAAATCCTAGAATCTCAAATGTTTGATAAGAAAAAAAAAATGGACCTGAGGTCAAAAGTAAGAATGCCGATGTTATGCAAGAGTGCAAGAGTAACTATTAATGGTTTAGTAGAGGTATCTACTAAAAATGCTTAACTGGTATATAGCTACAGGGCAACTCCAAAACACCAATTTTATCCTTTTTTCCTTGAGAGTACCTTATTTGACCTTATTTTACCAATTTTACCAGTTTTACTTACCGAGTTTTTATTTTACGGTAATTTTACAACACTAGGTTTAGTAGAGGTATCAGAGTAAAGCGGCTATGAAACTTTCTTTGGCGAACAGAGGTTTTGTGTTTAAGGTACCTTAACAGTTTTGTAAACTGAATTATAATGCTTTAGTTCTGCTCAATGGTACTTGACTTTTTTAAGCACCTTTATGCGACCCTTCCTCTTATTCTGGGGCTTTTTAAATATCCAATCTTACTTTCCAATATCTTTCGTCTTGCTTTTATAATCAGTGCCATATTGAATGGGCTAAAGAAGAGGACCTTAATACATCTAAAAAATAGAATAACAAAGAATTGCCTTTGTGGCTTAAAGATTAATTTCTCTTAGTTAACATAGGAAAACTAATTTTTCATAAGTTTTTCGCTTTTTTTATTATTGTGTAAAACTATTAAAGTTATTTTTGCAGTACCAGAACAGCCTAAAGTAGTCTGACCGGTTTAGCAAATTTGCCGCTGGAAACGACATAGTGTGTATCTGCCCTAGTGGCAGAGCGACAGATTAAGTATTCGTTACGAAAGATAGTCTTCAAGGACATGTTCATCAAAAGACGGCTCTCCTACAGCTTGCAGAAATCTGGTTCAAACCAATACTGATGGCTTGCATAGCTTGAAGGTAAAAGTGGGGCCCGCTCTTGGTTTTCTAACTTTTTTGTTTCTACTAAAGAGCATGGTAAGCAAAGATAATAATCTATTTGTGCTATCAGGACAATTAGAACCAATCCGATTGGCTTGCCAAATTCGCCTTGCGTAATTGAAACTCATCCGACTGGAAATATTTGTAAACAAGGTAAATGCAATTACCGAAATTCATCATCATACGGTAAAATAGATACAAAAAAATGATTTATCCTTTCCAAAGATACTAATTTCTCTCTTCGTTCTTCTTCTCTTTTTTTTTGTATCAATCTGAACTAATTTAAATTTTCTATACGCCTGAACCAAAGGTTCAATCTTATTTAGCTGAAAATTAAATCTTATTCTACATATTTCACCAGAATAACAATAAAAATATACAACATAAGTACCGAACAGTCTCGAATTCAAAATTCGAGAAATCAAGAGTCGGTATTACATAAGAAACTTATTCCCGGCTGACCATATGTTTGCCGTGCAAACAAACTTTGTACCACCACGACTATTGTTGTTTTTGTAATCAGTAGACTGAAAAATTTTTAGACTTTATTTCTGGAGCTTCCAATCACCATGGGAAAACTGGTCATAAATTCATATTTTCTATTTGTCCAAAAATTAACTAAAGTAAAAGGTTTAAATCCGCAACACTATACTCGCACCGGGGAAATATAAGAAGGATTTCCATATCTGAGGGGTTCATCCGTCACCTGAAAATTCTGAGAAGAACGCCTTAAATTACATGAAAAACTAAATAAGAAAAATTCTGACCTTGCATAGATGCAAAAACAGTTATATTTTTAGAGGGAGGGGGATAAAATCTCAACATGAACCAAACGTAAATTTCCTAGGGACCGCCATTAATATTTTTAGAACAAGCATCTTTGGAACCTCCAACTAAAATGTTCTATCCCGGCATCGTACGAAATAAAACTTCATCTTCTTCCTTTAAAGGCTCATTGAAGTTATTTTGGGAAGTATTATATAGTGCTAAACCATAAGTAGTGAAAAATTTTCCGACATATAGTTGTTTTGCTCAATGATTCCTTAGTGCGCGCAGAGCCGTACTGACCTCAGGTGGCTCGGTGCTGCACTGGGTAGTTAAAATAGTAGTAGTAGTCAATGTTAGTGATAGTATTCCTTGGAAAGGCCTATCATAATATTTTTTTATAAAGGGTCGAAAGCTGCTCATTAATCGTAAAGTACGTACTATTTGTGTGTTTGCGGACATTATCGGAGTTGATAGATGAAAGGTAAAACCACGTTCAGAGTATCCCAAATTAAAATTTATAGTTTGTGCATTAGGTTTTTAATATTATACTTAAACATCTGAGACTCTTCATAGTTTCAAATGATGCACATTTTGGTTACTTTTATATTATATTACATTAATGAATGTGGTCCCTTTTAAAATGGCACAGCCCATGAAGAGAAAATTTCCGTCTGAAAGCTTAATAATATTGTTATTTTTTATTGACCAAAATTGAAGACGTAAATGCAGAAGTGCGACATCAAACTAAATCGCATCTTACTGTGATAAACTCAATGATTAAAGTAGGCCTTTAAGTTGTATCGCAATTTTGTTTCACGAATGCTTTATTTACTCATTTTCGAAATTTTTCCTGGAGGAGGGAGGGCACTTTTTCTTACTATTTCCAGCTAAATCCGTACAAACACGTCCTAAATTTAAAATCAAAATGCATAGCACATGTTTTTCACGATTTTGAATCAGATACACAATAAATTGTTTCTGACGATTGCTGCTAAATGTGAAACTGCAAAATGCCTTCTTCTTTGTAATTAAGCTTGTTTCAAACGTACCCTGTGTTATTATTTTCTATTTAACCTAGTTGCTTCAAGCTACAAATGCTCAAAACTTGGTTTTCGAAAGGATGTGTTTTTTTACTTTTGACGGTTAAGGTACGCAACCTAGAAATGTAACTCTGCGGGTCTATCAGCGACAGAAATAAAACCGAACGACTCTTTACGATTAAAATGAAATGAATACAACGCGAAAAAATAAAAAAGGATAAAACAAAATACCTTGAGCAGCTGACAATTTGACAATATCATTAATGTCTTTCCATGATTTTTGCAAAGCAAGTTCAGAACGTATAGCCAAAATTGCCCTTTCGACGATATCAACATTCATCTCAATAAGGCTGGCTTTGACTTTATCGTCTTCTGCTTGGGCTTGAAGACTACGAATTCGATTTTCATGATCTTTCTTGATATTATCCAATTTCTTTAGAGCACCTTTTTCCTAAAGCAAAAATATGCAATTCAAAAACAAAAACAAAACACAACAAAACCTTCAAGATATAAAATGATATGACACTCTACCAAAAAAAAAGACCGTGGATGATTAGTTTAATTAATGAATACTGATATTTATTCCTTAAAGTTTTAATAGTTTTTTTTTAAGTGAAAACATTTAGAACGTATTTTGTTTTCAGTAAAGCGCAAAATTATGTTCTGGTCTTGAGAATGCATGGGGGTATCAGCCCTACTCATACTAATTTTTGCTCGTTTTGAGTTTGACACAGCTATTTATTGTAATTTCTGTTTGTTGTGAGTTTCATTTTTTTATTGATGGTGATTTGCGGTAGTTTTACGCTTGGAAGATCATTTGACTTTATTTCTGCTCATTTTTGCTTATAGAGCTCTTTACTTTTCTTTGAAAAACTTGTTTTGTGGAAAAAGTTTTTTTTAATTAATTTTTGTTCGTATTTTAATGACATAGTCTTTTTCATGGAAAGAAAAAATATTTTATATTTTTTCGGTTGTTTTCTATAAGAATCCATAGTTTGGCTTGCTATTAGTATGTTGGAGAACTTTTTCAACAATTTTTAATCCTGGAACAAATAGTATTTTTAATTTAATTTTATGCCTCCTCAAGTTGACCTGAAAAACAAAACTTAATATCATTCCCAAAAGATTCTATCTATGCTCTTTGACAACCTGGATACATTTAGGCTCTTTTTATTTATTTTAATTGTAAGAACAGAAGTATTAATAGTAGTAGCCCCGAAAGTTTCCACTTAATAACCCCAGTCGTTCTCGATATATTGCTGAGGTGTCTGATTGGCAACCATAAACAAAAAGCCTTTTGATTCAGTTTTAATTCAAAATTTAACTTTAAAGCCTAATGGGCCCAACTGCATAATTGTGGGGGGTTGACATATCCAATATCCCCAAAACATAGCTGCTGGACTGTTCTACTATTCTGAATACAATGAAAGTCTCAAAACCTTTGACTGGATGTGTTAGGAAAATGAATGGGCTTGAGAGAAGGACTGCTTGCCCTCCAATCTCTTTTTACTCTTAAAAAGGGCACTAGAAATTTCAATTTCGAATTGAATTAGCTGCTTCAAAAGTTTCAATGATATTTTTAGCTATCATAGAGCGGTGCTGCCTATGCTTATATAGCCTTTTGAAAACCTGCATGCATAAAGTTTTGTTATTTCATCAAAAGTCCCCCTAAACGTTCCCTAAAAGTTTCAGCTTAATACCCTTAGCGTCATTAGTTACAGTAACTGTACTGGTAGTATGAAAATTATACAGATAAAGCCTTCTGGTTAGTTCAAAATCCCCACAACTTACTCTTAAAAGTCTAAATTAATAATATAAGTTGTTCTTGAGATATTGCTTTGTCACCTTTTTGAAAGTCCCCATGCTCATTGTTTGTTAGCTCAATATCTGCCTAAATATTCCTAAGCTTCACCTTACTACCCTTAGCTAGCGTAGTAGCAATAGTTGTAGCAGCATTGGTAGCAGTATGCGCATAGCACCTTTGGTTTCTTCAACATCCTTTTCAACATACGCTGAAAGTTTCAGCTAGTTTTCAATATACTCTAACCGTCAATCGTTCCTGAAGCTTTTCTGATGCGTCCGCTTGACAACCTGTGTGGGCATAGCGTGTTTTTGATTTAGTTCCATACAGTTTCAATATGTCCCAAATTTTTGCCTTAATGCCCATAGTTTTAATAGCAATAGTAGTAGTAGAATTAATTGTAGTAGCCTAAGCTTAAGTGGCAGTAGTAGTAAAAGAAGTAGTAATAATTGTAACAGTAGTATGAGTAGAAGCAGTAGCATTGAGTAGTATGAGAAGAAGCAGTAGAATTGGGATGCATATATTTTCTTTTGGTTAGTTCAACATCCCTCACAGCAAGTCCTGTTAGTTTCAACTTCACACACCCAAACTGTTCCTAAGATATTGCTGCTGCACCCTTTTGACAACCTGCATACAGACGGCGTGTGGTGATTCAGTTCACCTTGCCCCTCAAGATTCCTTGAATGTTTCATCTTCATACCCTTAGGCATAGTTGTAATAGTAGTCAGAGCAGTAGTATTGATATTGCTAGCAATAACATTAATAGTAATAGCGGTGGTACTAGTAGCAGCAGTAGTATTAACATATTGCCCTTTGGTCAGTAGAACATCCAACTCATTAAGTCCTGGAAGTTTCAACCTGATACAGTTAGCCATTGCTATGACATTGCTGATATGTCCTTTTGATAACCTGTATGTTCACATACTTCTTGAAATCTTTATCTCAATGCTCTTAGCCCTCCAAATAGTTGCGATAGAGGTAGTAGTAGTAGTAGTAAATGTAGCATTAACAGTAGTATTAGCAGAAGTGTGCACATATTGCTTTTTGGTCAGGTGATCTTCCTCTTTAAGCATTCTCTGAAAGTTCCAACTTGATACCAAAATCAATTCTTGAGATACGCTTTATTGACAACGTGCATCCGCTATGACGCTATGTGAAAGACATAGCGTCTTTTGATTTAGCTCAAATTTCCCTCAATATTGTAAATGGAGTAATGTGGAAGTAGTAGTGGTGGTAGTTGTAGTAGTAATGGTAGCATGCAAATTTCGCCTTTTTGATCATCTCCCTTATCATTTCCTGAATTTTCCAAATTAATATACTCAGTTATTCCTGAGTTACGCCCTTTTGACAAACCATATACACATAGGGTGTTTTGATTTAGTTCAACACTCCCCTTAACATTCCCTGAAAGGCTCACCTGAACGTCCTTTGTCTTCTTGGAAAGTGAAGTTCAAACATACATATCTTTCTCAATAACATATACTATACGTAAACAATGAAAGAATTGCTTAACTTACAGCCCTTGCCCTGAGGACCGTGAGGAGGTTAACATCCCCAAAGACATAATTATTGGACCTTTCAAGAGCTGAACAAAATAGCCCTCTTAAAATTTCGATCAGATGTGATTTGGAGAATTATAGACTTGGGGGGGTCTAATGGCTTTCCATTCACTTTTGACTCTTAAAAAGGGCACTAAAACTTCTGACTTCCAATCAAATAAGTTCCATCCGATCCATAGTTCATACAACCACTCGTTCCATGAAAAACTTACATGCTCAGGGTTATAACTTACAACCTTTGCCCCTGGGCTCTGGGGGGTTATTTCCATTCTAAAGACATTGTTATATGATTTTGGGACTATTGGTAACAAAATGGCTATCCCACAATTTCAATTGAATGCGTTTCGGGAAAACAGGATGTCAGGGAGAGGCGGCTAGTTGCTCTCCATCCCGTTTGAATCTTAAAAGGAAACTAGAACTATACATTTCCAATCAAATGAACCTCTTCTAAAGTTTACACGACCCACCGCTTCCATAAAAACCTTATATGCCCCTGGGGCATAACTTACAACCCTTACCCCATACTCTGAGGGATTGTGTCAACCCCAAAGCCCTTGTTATGTGAACTTTGGATTTATTTTGAACAAGTAGCTATCTCAAAATTTTTATTAGATGCATTTTGGGAAAATACGACTTGGGGGGGGGGGCTGCCCTCCAATCACTTTGACTCTTAAAAAGGACACCGGAACTTCTCATTTCCAATCCAATGAGCCCCCTCCGCAGGGGCGTAATTTGCTATGGTGCAAGGGGGAAGGGGCAGCAATTTTTGTAATTTTTTCCTGAGGGGGGGGAGGCTAATACCCCTTTAGCCCCCCCCCCCCGTGGATCCACGCCTGCTCTCAACTACGCTGAACAAAATGGCTATCTAAAAAAATTGATTGGATATGTTTGAGGAAATGATGGGCGCGGGGGGGGGGGCTCCCCAATCTCTTTTGACTATTAAAATTCAATTTTCAATTAAAATCGTTCAATTTCAATCGAATGAGCCCTTTTCGAAGTTTCTACGACAACAGATGGCCATCTCAAAATTTCTATCAGATGCAATTCGGGAACATAAGGCGTGTGAGGGGAGGGGATTATCTGCCCTCCGATCCCTTTGACTCTTAAAAAGGGCACTAAAACTTCTGATTATCAATCTAATGAGCCCTCTCCAAAGTTTATACAACCACCCTTTCTATAAAAACCTTACATACCCCCAGGTCTTAGCACATAACCCTTGCCCTGATGGCTGTGTGTGTGTGGGAGGGGGGTTGGTGTCATCCTCAAAGACATAATTCCAGACCTTTCAACTACGCTGAAGAAAATGGCTATCTCAAAATCTCGACTGGATGTCTTTGGGGAAATGATGGGCGTGGGAGGGGTTGGTTGCCCTCCAATCCCTTTCGACTATTAAAAAGGGCACTACCCCTCTCAATTTCCAATCGAATGATCCTCTTTTAAAGTATCTACTACGACAACTCCTTCTATACGAGGGGCCCTAGTCTAGAAAAAAAAGTAATACATTGTTCCCACATCGCTCTGTATTTAGGGAAGGCTATTGCGGTGCCTATAATTAAAACAAACTGGCGAAAGAGCTTTCTATCGGTTTGATGTCAATTAAATAAGAAGAACAAAACTTAACACATTAACACATTAGTAGTATAGCGGATTTCAGGTTAAATAGAAAGCCTAAATAGAAATAATTTCAATCTGAGCGTCAGGAGAAGGCTAACGCGCGCTTGTTGTCAGTCATACCGAACAGCCTTATACGTCACACAGTCTCTGTACATAACCAGGAATGTCAATTGTTTTAAATGCACAAACCTCGATTTCCAAGTACTGGCATTTGTTTGGTTTATGCAAGGACGCGTCCAGGATTGAGATCGATGGGTAGGGGAGGGTACAATAAAAGACTTAAAAACGCATCAAAAATTTGTTTATATACTTTTTTTACGTTTTTACGAGTTGGAGAAAATTTCAGGGGGAGGTACAGACCCTGTAGTCTCCTGGATACGGCTTTGTTTTGTATTAATTTGGTTAATTTTAATTTGATAAAACGAGGAGATACACAAATATCCAGGACAATCCATCATAACTCACCAGAAGATTAAAATTCCTGTGCTCGAAAAACAATCCACTTCTTCAAAGGTATTTTGATAAACAGCAACAAACAGTTAATTTGATGGGTAAGTTTGAGATAAAACGACAGCTTTAGCATACATTTTATCTACTATTCAAAATTAAAAACACTTGTTACATCAACTTCATTTCGCAGTACATAAACAGAAGCTGGGCAAACTGGTAGTACAGTTTTGAAGTTTAAAAAGCATTAAAATACACCTTTTTTTGAGAGAAAAAGGTTTTATTAAAAAAATTATAACACATTAACAACAAAACCCGAAGTTTATTAAACTTGTATGGGTACACATCTTCCTTTACAAAACCCTACATACACAATTACTACCAGCCAGCCTTAGAACCCCCCCCCCCCCCAAAAAAAAAGGACAAAAAATAATAATAAGAAAATAAATAAATAAAAATAAACGAAATAAATTAATTTCTAATAATTTCACGACCTAATTGGATACCGAAGACACAAAACTAAAAATCATTCATTCTATTCTACCTCCTCGTCGCCTCCCAAAAAAAAAAAGTGTCACAATCACTTGAGAGAAAATTCGCCCAGCAAGGATTAAAACTCATATGTAGACAAACACTGTCCTTTTAATTTACTGCGAAATTCATTTAGCTCATCAATTGTTGAAATTGCCTGCGTTAATGGTTCCCATACCCGAGGGCCAACATGTCTTATGGAAAAAAACGGATCGCTTTGTAATAACCTGAGGTCGCCGAACTAGTGTTGATGTTCTAGTCGAGTAATTATGAAAATTAACACCACTTGTAAACATTTCCCTAAAACACTCAGGTAATAACGCGTGTGTATATTTAAATATAAAAAGAGCATTATAAAAACGGAATAATCCAGCCATCGGTAATATATTTACTTGATTATATCTATGTCTAACAGACATATTATGATTATCTCCAGTTAAAACACGTAGGGCATTATTTTGTACACTTCTAAGGGGACGAAGGTGAATTAAAAACGTGCTTGACCACACAAGACAACCATATAGAAGGTATGGGTGAACAAAAGAAAAATAAAGCAATCTCATAATGTCTTTCGGAAAAAAAGTGCTTCAGTTTCCTCATCATCCCAACATTTCTGGCGACTTTGCCACTAACACATGAAATGTGCTCTTTGAAGTTAAGGCACTCATCAACAATCACCCCTAGATACTTTGTCGAAACTTCCCGAGGCAGAATATTTTCACCTAACTGTATTTTTTCAATCCAAGGGTAGTAATTGCTACTTCTCCCATACATTACAAAATGGGATTTTGCATGGTTTAGCTGAAGTTTGTTAACCCTCATCCATTTCTCAATGTTTAACATGCCAGTCTGAAGAGATTCTGTATAAGCATTTCCCCGGTTTTTGCAGCAACAGTTAGATGCGTGTCATCAGCAAAATAAGCCAAAATAGATTTTGATGCTCCAGTATCACGACATTTTAAATCAAAAGACAGTCCATTGATAGCATTTCGCAGGTCATCAATATATATAAGAAAACAGTAGTGGCCCCAAAACAGACCCTTGAGGGACACCGAATTCAACACTTTTAACTTGCGATTTAAGCCATTATTTCAAAACTAAAACAGCCTGAACCATATTTTTAAGCCTAGAAACATACAGCCTAGCTTTTCTGGTTGCATGCAACCTAGTTTTTCGGGAGAAAGAAAATATGGGATTTAACTACACTTTGCATTACTTTACTCAAATAAAACTGCATGCATGAATGGTTTTTGCAAACAGTATATTTTTTGGTAAATTAACGTGTGTCTGGTACTCAAGATTCGGCTATCTTACTATTTACATGTAACACCGATAAGCCCTCACAAAGCTGAGTTAAGTACCCAAGCAACACAATAAAATGAAGCAAAACTAGTTACTACAACAAGGGAAAATACTCATTTTTGTAGCCAAACTTTGAGTGCTGATTAGTATTTAAGGGGAGCACAGTTACCTTCTAAATAGCAATAAGTCACCTTCTAAAATTATGATAATTTTAACAAAAATTACAATTAAATAAGTCCGCATTTTCTAACAATGAAATCCATCCAATTTTGGCCCCACTACATAAAAACAACCGCACCATCCTCTCCTAGTATAATCAACCGTAAATTCTATGGGTCTTAAACGAGGACTACCCAGGAAGCAATTTGCAATTGGGGCTTGAAAGAAAAGGTATATTGGAGCAACCACTTTTTTGTTGTGCATATTTAAGGTGAGGATCTGGTAATCTTGGTCCAAGTTCTTTAACCTTACTCACTTTTACTAGTTTAAAAAATAAAAATAGAGTTTATGTTTCTGAACGATAATAAAATGGCTATTGTGACGAAAGAAACTACGGAGAACCCTAAAGGCTTTATCTTGTACAACCAGGATGGATTTCAAACAAATGGAGATATCTATAATGGGAAAATACCTGACAAATGACTCTACTAATGAATTATAAATAATTCCAATAACTTAAAGGGAGAAACATTTTTTTATTCGATCTAAACCACTGTATAAGATTAATTAAAAAAAAAAACTTTCCGAAAAATAAGTTTTTCAAAGAAAAGTAAAGGCCATTTAAAACCTACTGCGTCATTGGCACTTTACTGAAAATTATATGCGTCTTGAACAGTCTTGGAAAGTATAAACAACATCAAATTGAATATTTGATGTATAATGATATTAATTGTTGGAAGATCCATCAGTTCAAGAATTCATTTCACTGTAATTGTATTTTTATTTTCAATGCTGTAAGAACTGGAAAAGAAAATATCTGTAATATAATCCGTTTTCAGTTAAGCGCCATGACGTAGTAGGCTTTTGGTTTTTATTTACAGTTAGGAAAGGAGGCAGTATCCGAACACTTGTTTGTATTGAAACTATATTTGTCTTTAACAACTTTAAAAAGAGCTAATAAATTAAACTGAATATTTGATGTATAATGATATTAATTGCTGAAAGCTCATCAGTTCAAAATGTTACTATAAGTTTAATGTTTATTTTGAATATTAAGTACAAAAGAAAATATTTGTCACAAAATTGGTTTTCAGTAAAGCGCCAATGACGCAGTAGGTTTTAGACTTTTACAGTGAGAGAAGGAGGTCATACCCAAACTCTTGTTTATGGGGATTTTTGTTCGTTTCAAGCTTGATTTGCATATTCAACTTAAGTTTCACTCGTTTTAAGATTTATTTATTAATTTACATTAATATCTATTGTATGTTTGTTTGCATTGATTGTTTATTTAATTTCTGTTCGTTTTAAGTTTCGTTTATACTTCAATAGGAAAATATTTTTTTTCGTTTTCAGCTTGATTTTCATATTCAATCTAAGTATTACTCGCTTTAAGATCTATTTATTCATTTATATTATAGGGGGAGGCTAGCTGCCCTCCAATCACTTTTGACTCTTAAAAAGTGAATTACAAACTTTCAATTTCCAATCAAATGAGCCCTCTAGGAAGCTTATACAAGCATCCCGTCCATAACAACCATATATGCTCCCAGGGCATAACTTACAACGCCTACCCCCGGGCCCTGGGGGGCTCTGTCGACACCGGAGTTTTTTTTGTTATCAGAACTTTGAAATATTTTTAACAGAATGTCTATCTCAAAATTTTTATCTCATGCATTTAGGGTGTGGAGGAGGGGGGGGGCTATTTGCCCTCCGATCTGTTTTGACTCTTAAAAAGTGAACAAGAACTTTCAATTTCCAATCAAATGAGCCCTCTCCGAAGTTTATACGAGCATCCCTTCCATATGAACTATATATATGCCTAGAGCCCCTAGAGCATTACTCATAACGCCTGCCTCCGGGCCCTGGTGGGTTCCGTCGACACATGAATTTTTCTTATCTGACCTTTGAACTATTTTTAATGAAATGAATATTATAAAAATTTTATCGGATGGTCTTGGAGAAAAAGGGTGTGCGGAGGGGGGGCTAGCTGCCCTCGGATATCTTTTGACTCTTAAAAATTGAACTAGAACTTTCAATTTTCAATCAAATGAGCCCCCTCTGAAGTTTATACGAGCATCCCTTTCATAAGAACCATGTACGCCCCAGGACAACACAACGCCTTTCCCCAGGCTGGAGGGAGTTTTTGTTATCTAATTTTTGAACAATTTCCAAAACACTGGCTATCTCAAAATTTGTAGTGGACGGGTTTGGGGAAAAAACAGCGGGGGGGGGGGGGGGGGGGGGTAGTTTTAACTCTCTTGAATGTTAAAAAGTGAACTATAACTTTCAATTTCCAATCAAATGAGCCCTCTATGAAGTTTTTATACGAGCATCCCTTTCATAAGAAACCATACATGCCCTTAGGGCATAACTTAGAACGCCTTCCCCTGTGCCCTGGGGGGTTCTATTGACACCTGATTTTTTCTTATCCGACCTTTGAACTATTTTTAACAAAATGTCTATCTCAAAATTGTCATAAGATGGGTTTCGAAAAAGAAGGCGTGGGGAATGGGCTAGCTGCCCTCGGATCTCTTTTGACTATTTAAAAGTGAGCTCGAACTTCCAATATCCAATCAAATGAGCCCTCTCTGAAGTTTATACGAGCATCCCTTTTATACGAACAATATAAGCCCAAGGGCATAACTTACAACGCCTGCCCTCGGGCCCTGGCAGGCTGTGTTGACCCCTGAGTTTTCGTTATATGGTCTTTGAACTATTTTAAAAAAAAGCTATCTCACAGTTATTATCGGATGGGTTTGAGGAAAAAAGGGCGTGGATGGGGGCTGGGTGCCCTCCAATCTCTTTTGACTCTTAAAAGTGAACTAGAACTTTCAATTTCCAATCAAATGAGCCCTCTTTGAAGTTAATACGAGCATCCCTTCCATAAGACCCATATATGCCCCCAGGGCATAACTTACAACGCCTGCCCCCGGGTCCTGGGGGGTTGTGTCGACACCAAAATTTTTGTTATATGATCTTTGAACTATTTTTAACAAAATGGCTATCTTAAAATTTTTATTGAATGCATTTGGGAAAAAGGGCTTGGGAGGGGGGGAGAAGCTGGTTACCCTCCAATATCTTTTGACGCTTAAAAAGTGAACTAGATCTGTCAATTTCTAATCAAATGAGCCCTCTCTGAAGTTTATACAAGCATTCCTTCCGTAAGAACCATATATACCCCCAGGGCATAACTTATAACCCTTGCCCCTGAAGACTGTGGGGGAGTGTCCTGCTCAAACATATAATTTCCAGAACTTTCAGCTACGTTGAACAAAATGGCTACACCAAAATTTTGATTGGATCTATTGGGGAAATGATGGGCGTCGAAGGGGTGTTAGTTGCCTCAGAATCACTTTCGACTATTAAAAAGGAAACTAGCCATTTAAATTTTGCATTCGAATGAGCCCTTTCTGAAGTTTCTACGACAACGTTGGCAATACAAAACCTTATATGCCCCCAGGGCTTAACTTAAAACCCTTGCCCTGAGGGCTGTGGGGGAGTAAATTTTGCAATCGAATGAGCCCTTTCTGAAGTTTCTACGACAGCGCTGGCTATACAAAACCTTATACCCCCCAAGGCTTAACTTACAACCCTTGCCCTGAGGGCTGTGGGGGAGTTTTCATCCTCAATGACCTAATTTCCAGAACTTAAAACTACGGTTAATAAAATGGCTGTCTCAAAATTTCGATTGGATGTGTTTTGGGGAAAAGGTGGGCGTCAGAGGGGGGTTAGTTGCCGTCCAATCACTTTCCACTATTAAAAAGGGCACTATCCCTTTGAATTTCCTATCGAATGAGCCTTTTTTGAAGTTTCTACGACAACGCCTTCTATAAAAAACCTATATATGCCCCCAGGGTATAACTTAAAAACCCTTGCCCTGAGGGTTGTGGGGGAGTGTCCTCCTCAAAAACGTATTTTCTATTTGGAAATCAACTACGCTGAACAAAATGGCTATCTCAATTTTTGATTGGATGTGTTTGGGGAATGATGGGCGTGGGGAGGTGGCTAGTTGCCCTCCAGTGACTTTTGACTATTAAAAAGGGCACTAGCCCTTTGAATTTCCAATCGAATGAGTCCCTTTTGAACTTTCTACGACAAACGCCTTCTATAACAACCTTATATGCCCCCAGGGCATAACTTAAAACCCTTGCCCTGAGGGTTGTGGGGGAGTGTCCTCCTCAAAAACATATTTTCTATCTGTAAATCGACTACGCTGAACAAAATGGCTGTCTCATAATTTTGATTGGATGTGTTTGGGAGAATGATAGGTGTCGGGGGGGGGGGGGGGGGGGGGGGGGGGGGGGGGGGGGGGGGGGGGGGGGGGGGGGGGGGGGGGGGGGGGGGGGGGGGGGGGGGGGGGGGGGGTGTGGGGGGGGGGGGGGGGGGCTAGTTGCCCTCCAATCCCTTTCGACTATTAAAAAGGGCACTAGAACTCTCGATTTCCAATCGAATGAGCCCTCTTTGAAGTTTCTACGACGACCCCTTCCATATGAAGTGCCACTGGGAAAAAAAAAATAATAATAAATAAAATATAAACATTAGAGCCGTATGGCCTTTGCTATAGGCAACGCTATAGCGTTGCCTCTGACAATATAATTCTATATAATTATATATACTATATAATTCTATTATTTATATACTGTGATCTAAACAACCTAGATTTTGATCAGATTTTATACTTAGAGCGTTGAAATGACTAGGGAAAGAGAAAAACTC
Organism: Artemia sinica; assembly: GCA_027921565.1. Classification (NCBI taxonomy): domain Eukaryota; kingdom Metazoa; phylum Arthropoda; class Branchiopoda; order Anostraca; family Artemiidae; genus Artemia; species Artemia sinica. Next base: position 47,433,768 of record CM051260.1, on the reverse strand, counting down.
ATAAAAAATTTAAATATCGATATGTCTTAAAACTTTCAGTTCTATAGTGTGAAATTCCTAATTCATCAATTCTGATATTTTAGACAAGTTTGGAATAAACTATTTACAGAAAAACCGCCAACTTAAAGAATTTGTTTCAGCCTCCAAACCCTCAGTCGCCAATGAAGGACTTGGGGTTTCATACAGTAAGTTCATACAGTAAAACACCTCTGTTGGATATAGTCTGGATATAATCTCATTATACAGTAAGACTCATTTGTGATTCCCCATGGACTTATCATCATCAACCTTGGATTTGAACTTTTGAACTGATTATTTAGTTATTTGATTTCCCTACGGACTTTTATTGAAAATTGTTTTCAGAATCGGAACTTGAATTATTTGACAGCTAACTATTTGAGCATAAATTCCCTAATTATTATTATTTGAGCATAGCACTCTAATTTGGAAGGAAATTGATTTTGGACTTAGTAATTAGTTGTATTACCAGTAAAATTGTATACTGAATATGACACGAATCAGAGCTACTTATATTTGCCCTGGATGTGAGAGGCCGTGTGGGAAGGGTGTGATGATTCAGTGCTCAAAATACCTTTTATGGTTCCATCCCCCCTGTGCTGGAACCACACCAGTATTACGGGAAGAAGACCCCAACTGGAAATGCAGCTCATGTGTTACGGCTGTTGTAACTGAGCACCCTGAGGCTGATGCTCCTGCATACTCTGACGTTAACCCCAATAATAAGTTTTTCCCGCCTTTCAGAACCCAACCCCTCAAAATTCTTATGGCTCAAAAGTTATGACTGTTGTAACTGAGTACCCTGAGGCTGATACTCCTGCATACCCTATCATTACCCCAACAATATGTTTTCCCCGCCTTTGGAGAACCCACCCCCTCAAAATTGTCCCAATAGCTGTGAGAGTTGCCTTTCAAAAGACAATTTGATCCTGCAACTTGAAAAAAAAATTCACAGCGTGGACGTGAAACTTCAATTTCAAGCCCAATCCCTGTCGATGAAACGGACCGAAATCGACGCTCTGAATTTACAGCTATTCGAAAAAAGTTGTGACGTTGTCGTGAAAATTGCTGAAGGACTAGAAATTACCAAACGACGAGAAACTAAGAAAAAGTGATTCTTTTTTTATGTCAACTGGTGCATGCAGACTTGGAAAACAATGTCCGTTTTATTCGTGAAAGCAAAAACGTTAATGATAAGAAGAAACAACCAAATCAACGAGAAAATTCCCGTGCAAATAAAGTGTGCAAGTATTTCGAAGGAGGTTCTTGCAACAAAAAAGTGAACTGTAAATTTCTACATATATGCCGAAAATACAAACTGGAAAGTGCAAAGCAACAAATTGCAATTTCGATTATGTCGATCTTTGCCCTAGGATGGCTTGTGCCAACAAGTTGTGCAGTTTTGCTCATAGTGCTAGTAATTTAAAAAGTCACATTAATCGTTCAGTGCCTTAAGTATTTTGACAGTTTATCTCGTTTTAATCGTTTTAACCGTGATCCAGTATTCGATTATAGTATGCCAAGCCATAGCCAGATTGTTTAGGGGAGCAATGCTTCAAGCAATAATCCTGGACCCAAGCCGGTGTCAAAAAACTCGTCGAGACGAGGGTGCCAACAGCTGAGCCAAAAAAAAACGCCTTTTCGGCCCCCCCCCCAATCCCCAATCACGCCCTCGACAACCTTTTTCAATACCAACATCGCGTTACTGGATCCCTTTTTCGCGGTCATCACGGGTCAGACGGGCTCACCATATCTATCCGGTTACTCTTGGAGCTCTCCCCCTTCCTCCCTCCCCACCTACCCTCGCCAAATCCCGAAATCTATCCTTCCTAAAATATCAACCTCCCACGTTTCAACTATAATTCACGTCGTCCCACTTAGTAACAGGTTTTTGCCATTACAAGAGACTGATCTTGCAGAATCGTTAGAACACCAGGAAACTGTCTGCCCAAGGACTAAGGTGAAAACCAAGGTAAAAGAATACTCTTCTGACATTTTTGCTCTGCCTAGTTTTTTGTATAGTAATGCAGAGAGCTAAAATACGGATAAGATTATTGAGCTGGAGAATTTAGCTCAAGTAATTGGAGCCTCAATAGTTGCAGTAACAGAGGTTCATAGACAAAATCCGGATCTACTCAGTTTGTCCGGTTAAAATAAAATGATAAAAGTTACGCCCAGATGACCACTGGCTTGGAAAAAAGGGAGGTCTTGCAATTTATATTAATAAGAAAATTCTTGCTTTTCTGATAGAGATGCCTGTGCTTGATGATTATGATAAGATTCTTTGGGTATTTGCAAAGCCTAGACGCCTGCCCTCCCATTATAATGGTATAGCTGTTGGTGTATTTTATTATTCGCCTGGACAAGATGTCAGTTCTCAAAAAGTTTTCTGGAAAAAAACTTCGATTAAGCGCTGACTACGTATAGCGTAAATACCCCACGGGTGGTATTTTCTTGTTTGGTGATGCTAACAAACTACGACTTGAGTCCTTGGAAGCAGGAATAGTTCTACAACAGTTTGTTAATTGCCCAACAACAAAACAAGATACGGCTGTGGACCACGTAGCTACAAAAATGTCTCAATTCTACAGGAAACCCTCCCCAGGCCCCCCAATAGGAGAAAGCTACCACTTCACCCTTCAGCTACACCTCATAAGCAAAGTTCGGGTCAGGTACACTACAAAAACAACTATGACTATGAGTCGCCGAATCACAAACAACGGATTGTTTGGTTTCGGCAATTGGCTCACGACTGAAAAATGGGACCGTATAATTTCTACGGCTAATGCTGAAAAATGGCCACTACTTTTCAAGAAAAACTTCTCGGCAAGTACTATTTCTATTTTCCTGAAAAATTTAACAAACGTTTTTTCAGCAGATCGTCCATACCTTACAAAAGAAATCAAAACGCTAAGCATGAAAATGAGACAATTTTTCAGGAACAAAAATATAAAGAGGCTACTACCCCGAAGAATAAAATCAGAGGAATGACCCGCCAGGCAGCGGCGCTGTACTACCAAAAGGAAGTATCTCATTTATTGGATTCTAAGCCTGAACAGTGGTACAAAAGGATAAAGCAAACGACAGGTAAAACGCAGACTGGACTGGATTTTGGCTATGATGAGCTGGCCAAAGAAACTGCAGATCGCTTAAACACTCACCTGGCAGTGATCATTCAGTCACTTCCACCACTCAACTCGGAAGATTTTCCGCATCCATCTCCAGATCTTATAGATTTTCCAATCATTACACAATCCCAAATTCTCCTCAAATTGATGAAACTGAAGAGGACCAGTAATACACCACTCGATATTCCTCTGTTGACCTCATTAAGGCTTTTCCTGAATTTTTGAGTGCTCCGTTAACTTTAATATTCAACAAGATTACAATGTCAGGCCAGCATCCGCAAAATTAGAAAAAAAAAAGATTCATAACCCCTATCCCCAAAAAAGGAGCCCCCTGTAGTTCTCAGGCACCTCATCACTGGGTGGCTGAAAACTTTTATTCTGCATAAGATTGACTCTCAACAATTCGGTAATATTCCCAAGAATTCAACAAGCCATTACTTATTTAGTTTGTTTGATAAGATTTTAAAGCATCTAGATGAACCAGAACGCTGGGTCAACCTCATCTCGATTGACCTAAAGAAAGCATTCGACCTGATTTGCCATCGAACCCTTATCCACAAGCTATTGACAAATTTTAATGTTGATGTACATTTGATGAAAATAGCTGCAAGTTTCTTTCAGGTAGAAGTAAAAAAACTAAGTATAAATCAGCCTATTCTGATCCTATTCAATCTACTGTGAAGTTCCCCAGGGAACAATTTTAGGCCCTTTACTCTTTTTGGCTATGGTTAATGAGTTGGCAAATGATGAGTCGAATCGCTTTAAGTTCGTTGATGATCTATCCGTACTGGAGCTAGGTGAAAAGAGTGTTTTCAAGTGAGGCAGACAGAATAATGGCAAGTTTATCACACAAAACTAAGGAGGGCAAATGATCGTCAATCGTGAAAAATCGCGGGTATTAAGTTTTTCTTTTCTGAGGACAGTACATCCCTTGCTTTACGGAATGTTTCAGGCATCATGGATATTAAACTCTTGGGAGTATATCTCACACATGACCTGAAGTGGGAAAAACAGACACAGGAGATGATCAAACGGGCAACCCTGGGTATCATTTCCTTAAAACTCCTTGCTCATCATGGTTTTCCCAGCCCCCCACCTTTTTCGTATTTTTCTTACGTTTGTCAGACCTCTGGTAGAATATGCTCGTCCCGTTCGGCATTACGGCCTGACTTCGAACCAGAAGGACTGCCTGGAAAGGATCCAGTACCGAGCTCTTCTGGTAGTGTAAAAATCTCACAAGTCCCTTATTGCTCCCTTTTAACACAATTTTTCACTTAAAAACTCATTCGACACGCCGTGATGAATTGTTTTAATTTGGTGTCGTTATTTTTGGAAAATGCGCAGCTTCGTGAAATCCTCCCCCCTGAGCATCTCCCTTCACACCAAAGGCTCCTGTGACAAGTAGCTCAACCGGTACCGAAAATTCAGCCGGTACCAGCACGGCATATGCGGTATGAAAGTAGTTTTGTTCCCTAATCCTTCAAGTTTTCAAATTCTGCGCCCGCTCGTCAATAATTGTATATATTTATTTTCTTTAGTTCATTATTCTTTTATTCTTTTCATTCGCTTGACTCCGTTTGACCCACTCGTCAATAATTGTATATATTCATTTTCTTCAGTTCATTATTCTTTTATTCGTTCAACTCTGTTTGACTCTGTTTAGTTTGAATCTGTGATATTTAAGATCAATGTATAATTTTGCATGACGATGGCTATGGCTGTGATTTTCATGTTTTATATGTTTAGTGCCTTATTATGACAAGAACTGCCGCTGATCGGCATGGCCGTTTTATGACGTTTGAAAATAAATCGTTAGTTGATTTATTTATTTATTTTAAATAACTTGTAAGATCATTTCTAAATTTTTTAAAACACTCAAGATCCTAGTTCCAATCCCTTGTCATCCAGGATCTTAAGCTTTGACAGAAGGCCTTAAACTTACTAGGATTTTATTGTTTGAATATGATTAACTTAAATTCCAATTTCTCCCCAAATTCTTAAACAATTCATTTAAAAATTAGTTTTCAAAGCTTCAGATACGTTTTTTTCCCTAGGATCGGGTCAAATGATGTATAATTTCTTTTATTGTTAAATGTTGTTAATTTCTTTTAATGTATTCATTGTTGAGTGTATAAACCCACACACGAGTTATTCTCACCGTAGGTCATTAATTTGATAGTTTTGTGAAAACATTTTTTTATTGATTAATAAAGAACTAGTAAAGAAATTGAATATATATATATATATATATATATATATATATATATATATATATATATATATATATATATATATATATATATATATATATATATATATATATATATCTGTATCTTGTGTATGCAGTACTAAACTGTTCATCCGATCATCCGATCGCCAACAAGCTTTAAGGAGTTGTCGAGTACACTCTGGCGAAGTTGTTATGTATAGAAATAACCCCAAGGCAATCTAAGTCTTTCGAATACTTTTTACGCTAACTGAAGTTAGAGAACCCTCAACACAAATACTTGACATTTGCCTTTGCTCACATTATTCATATTTTATGAATACTAATTATCCAGCAACGCCCAACTGGTAATTTAATAATCCTAATTTTTCAAGTTCTTTCAAATTTAAAACACAATTGTTATTTTACAAGTGGGAATTGTCAGGGGGGAGGGGTTGGTAATTTTCTGGGTGAAGTTTTAGCACGCAACAATTTTCCGGGGTGATTTTCAGCGCACATAAATTTTTCGGATGATTTTTTTGCGGAGGGAGGAGGGACAGATTTTCCAGGATAATTGCCCACAGGGAATTTTTCAAATACTTCTAAATTTAAAAATGCTATCGTTATTAATTCGCGGGGGGACTTTTCCCCAGAAGAGGAGTTTCCACAGGGGGGAGGGAATATTTTCTGAAGGGGAATTTTCCCGGGGGGGGGGGGATTTCCTCGAATGTCCTTCCTTTCGGTATCGCAGCAGCACGCGACGGTTAAGCTAGTGATACATAATTACCATTGCCTGTATTCATCGATTTTGAGTATTTCGGGCTGCAAATTAATTTTTGGTGCAGCAACCTGATCTGAAACCAAATTTGTTTGTCATTAAAAATTTGATTTGATTTAAACCAGGTCAAATTCTTCGAAGCACAATTTCTTCTAATATATTTCTCAAGGGTGAAACTGTTGCAATCAGCCAGGGCAATTACCATTAGTTTTATCCATTTTTTTATTCCTCTTTTTTCTTTGCAGGTTTTATTCACATGGCACTCAGAATCAATAAATGTTGGGTGACTTACCTGTTGAATTACTTTCAAGTCTAATTTTTGAGATTCAACTTTTGAGAAGAATTCATCAACTGCATCATGAAAACTGACCAGATCTAATCGTGGTGAATTCTTAACGTGACACCATAAATAAGGTTCAAAAGATTCAAATGTTAGCAGTGGGCCGTTCTCAGCAGTGGCTCTTTTTTCTTCTCGTTGGATAATATAGCCCTGAATAAAAGACTGAATCAGCGTGGAAATAAGAATTCGATAAAACATAATCGACTATTATATTAACAGATTGATGTTCAGTTAAACTATGCAGCAATACCGTACTTCAATATCACAGCATAATTGCAACTATTACTCCATATACTGTATATACAATTGCATGTTTGTTTCACAACTGCCCTTCTTAAACATCCGAGAGGACACTTTATTTTATTTCCCATAATGACATTTGCAAAGCTCATAAGTAAGGTATGTTTCTGAAATATTCATAAGAAAATGAAAAAAAAATCTGAAAATAATGCAAAAACTAGTAACTCCATCAAAATAATTAACTAATATTTATTAGAAATTTTAATTTTAAATAATATCATATATATATATAATATATATATATATATATATATATATATATATATATATAAACTATATATAACTAACTAAAAAAATATAAATACTATAATAAAAAGTATCAAAAAATCCCTTACACAGTCCCTCTCCATCTTACTATCAACTGCGCTTCAAAAATTTGCCCAGGGCTTAAAATCTATTTTTGAAGGAATGTGACTAGAGATCCTGAGAAGTAGGATCTCTAGAACGTCGATCAAACCACACTTTTTGGGCATCTTACCGTTTCTTATACGCCATCTAGTAAATTTGAGATTTCAAATGCTTAGATGTTCAGAATCACACAACAAAAGTACAAACTCAAATTTATTACATAATTGAATAAAAAATAACAAGCTTTTTCAGCTAAAGTAAGGAGCCACATTAAAACCTAAACGAACAGAAATCATCCCGTAAGTGAGGGGGTTGCCCCTTATTCAAACCTAGCTCGTTACACTAACGTATTTTAGAGGATTAAAACTACTTCTTTTTCTGTTTCAATGGCCTTTGTGTTTTAGCAGCAGTCGTTCTTAAAGAATTGGGACTTAAAGAATTGAGAAAAGTCTAACGTTAGCGTAAAGAGCGAGGGTTGAGGAATGGACAGCTCCCGTCATGTATTGAACAATTTCTGTTCTTTCTAAGCTTTAATGTTGCTCCTTACTTTTGGTTGAAAAAACTTACTTTTTATTTAATTTCTGGCTATTTTTTTCTAGTCATGCCAGGAAATCTCTCCCCCCATCCTCGTCTAAAATTCCCTGTAAAATTTCCTACTGAAAATTTCCTCCTCACGTAAAATTCTCCCCGCATAAAATCCCAACCCAAGATTCTGTATATTTTCCAATAACAAATACTACATTTGAATTAGGTATAACTTGCGTAAAAAATTACAGCCTTTCCCCAGGGACTATGAGGGTTATGTTATCCTCAAAGGCATAGTTATCAGACCTTTCAACTATGCTGGATCAAATGGTTATTTCAAGATGTCTTTTGGGGAAAGGTGCGCGGGAGGGGGGCTAGTTGCCCTGAAATCTTCTCGTTCAGTTGAAAAGGGCATTAGAATCTTTGACCTCCGTTTGAATGAGCCCTATCTCGGTCTTCAAGAACAATTTGTTTCGATTCAACGAATTGTTCTAGGAGAAAAAGAAAAGCTAAAAAAAAAAAAACACATAAACATGTATCCGTGATCAGACTGATGGCAGAAAGAGAAAAGTTCCACATTTTTGTAGATAGAAGCTTGAAACCTATACAGTAGAAGGTTCTTCGATATGCTGAATCTGATTTGTGTAACTTTCATTAAGATCACCTGACTTTTTAGTTTCCGTTGCTATTGGCCGAGTCTCTCCTTACTTAGAGTTCATTACCGCAAACTGTTAGACAAATGTATTACAAACATTCTTTGAGTTATTACTTGGGACTATTTCAAATTTTTTTTTCTCGTTCTTTTATCATAAAAATAAGTATTCAAATTGAGATTGCCAAATATTCAATTAAATCAACAGTCTGTGAATTTAAAACGGCAATACGAAATTCCCTGCATACAACATATGCAACTAATAAGAAAAATTTTGGTAAACCAATCTTTTTTAAAATGTATTTCCATCAAGACGTGAATAATTATTACCAAAAGGACAGTGAATCCAGTTGCCACCGCAATCAATTCCTAAAGTGATACAATCACTCAAATTTGCGTGCTACACAGCGCTTTTCGGAGCTACAGTCAAACAACTTTTCGCGCGTGTTGCAGCTTCCGTCGCGACACGCGCATGGTCCGTTTAAAGGTACTTAGTTTAGTTTTTTAGGTCAATTTTTTTAACCTTTTTAATACAAAGGAATATAAATGTATCCTGACCTCATCAGAGCGCTGAATGGGAAAATGTAAGCGCACACGCATATCCCGTATTTAACTGAATTAGATTATTGATCATGCATAAAAAAATGTTTTTAATGTGAAACACATCGTGCATAAGTAATAACGCATGTTATATGTCTATATTTTCAAAAAATGCTATGTTCAATGTAGCACGTGCTACAGTGCTACTTCACTGATGAAGTAGTGCTAAAATATCACTTTTGTGTTACAGGTGGTAACCCTGCGGTGAAACTGGAATCGACATAATTAGGGTGTTTTAGAGGGTTGGAATCTAAATCGATTATTTTTTTTCGATTCCGATTCTTGAAACAATTTAAGCCTTTTTACAATTTAACTTACGTAAAAAAAACATCACGCGAGTTTTTGTGCTACCTTCACTGATGAAGATAAGAGTGCTAAGCCATCTTTTTGAACTCTCCAACCCAGTTGAAACTAATGACCTAATTGATGTGCAGCGAGTTACATGCAGTAGTACAAACTTGAAAATTAGCCACTTATGACAAAAAAAACAGCCTAATTTAATATAAGGAAATTACGCTTGATATTAGTTGATTTTTGTTTTTATTATAGTAGTGTTTGTTCGTAGGTAATTAGCCACCAGTGTTATAACCGGTAGGCCACAACGCCACCAGTATTATAGTGGTAAGCTACAACGCCACTGGCGAGGTAATATACGGGTGTCGATCCATAAAGGATCGACATATCTTTTGAATTGATAATACTAATCTCAGATTCCTTTCCAAATTTTTCCAATCTGACTCGACATTCAATATCTCCAAACTTTCCCCCAACCCGTTGTAGTAGGTCATTCATCTCTATTTTTTAACCATCTTGTTTTATTCCCCATGGGTCTTGGACCTCTTTTTCCCCCCTATTATTTATGTTATCAAGGAACAGCCCATCTAACATTTTATTTTTCTCCCTATTATTTATGTTATCAAGGCACAGCCCATCCAACTTTTTTTATTTTTTCGCCACTTCAGGCTGAATCTCCAATTTTGTCTCTTTTTTGCATTCCTCTTTTCATCTCTACTTTTCTCAATTTTGTCATTCACGCAAAATAATAAATCGTCGTTAAATCTGATTTGGACTCCAGTGTCCACCATCTTTGACTGCATTACTTCATTGTAGCTCCGTTTAGTATTTCTTTTCTCTCTTTTAGTCTTCTTTATTCTTCTTACCGCCGAAACAAATAGCTCGTTATCAAATGGGAACTGAATTCCAACATCTGGTTTTTCATATTGTACTAAAATTTCTCGATTTTTACGAGGAAAAGCGCGTACAATAATTTCGTCTCCTTATTCTCTGGTACAATCAGCGCTTCATTTTGGCCTGTACTTGTTAGCGTCTCATATTCATTAAAAGTGTTCTCAAGTTTTCCATTTTTTCTGGGAATTTTCCCGAAAAAATCATTCTCGAGCGTCTTATTTTCAATGTTTTGTGGTCTTTTTACTTCCGCATCCCATTTTTGTGGATTATCAATATTTTGAATACGCGTATCAAGTATTTCTTTTTTTTCCGACAGGGCGGCACGGCCTTCCCATTTGTGTTTATTATGGGCCGATCCGCCTCCCCCCGTAGTTAACGGAGTATTATATTTTTCCGTCGTAGTGTACTTTTGTAATTTTCCCACTGTTAAAGAAGTCGCTTTTAACGATAGGAGATTTCCGATATCTCCAAGGTCTCCTCCAACTAAAACATCCACTGCTAGCGTATATACTAAGCCTACTTTTTATCGTTTTCTTTGGACCGTACCGCCCTTCTTTGCAATTTCTATTCTTACCCAAGCAGACGGGGCATGGGTGCTTGTCTCCATAATAACATAATGTTGTAATCTTATTTTTATGGTCTATCTCCGTTCTATTAATTAGGCCAGTTCACACATAGGTTTGGTCACTGCAGGAATCAATTGCCACTTCGACTAATTCCCCGTTCAATTTTCCGTATATTTTATGCGACTGTGCAAATGCGTAATTTTTTTTCTTATTATGGGTCATGGCCCAGGCTGTCGTTTTATGTGGTTTTTGGTCATGTTTACTTGGGCAGTTTTCTTGCAAAATGCCCCGTGGTACCACAGTTATAGCAAGTTAGTTCTACTTGCGCTGTGTTTATAGTGCCTATTTTTGTTATACTCTCTATATTGAAATATGTCTGTCTCCTCAACTTCCTCTCTTATTTCGGTCCACCTATTTGCCATTTCCGCCATTTCTTCGCTTGTTTTTGGGTTCTTTTCTTTCAAATACATTTTCAATTCTCTGTGGGTATTTTCTAAAAATTGTTCCATTACTGTTTTTATCTATTATTTCCTTTATCTTTTCTTTTATTTCTTCCGGGTCTTCTAACATTCTATAGTTTTCTAACTCTAGTCATTTTAAACACATATCTTTCAATTTGTACCCGAATTCTTTATAAGTTTCGTTGTCTCGTTTTCTTTCGCTTCTAAATCTCCTTTGAAAGTGCTCGGGGGGAGAGTTGAAACTTTTCAAAAATGGCTTGTTTTAGTCTTTCAAAATCTTTTGAGTAGTCTATTGGTAATGCTTTATATGCAATTTGTGCTTCGTAGTTAAGGAGGGGCTGTATTCTTGTCACCCAATTTACTCTCGGCAATCCGCTTAATTCCACCGTTTTTTTTCAAAATTGTATATGTATAAATGTACATCTTCATTTTCTTTCATTGGTTGAAGGTTTACTGCCTGCCTCTATTGCTTCTATTGTAGACGATTTCTGAGGCTCTTGGGAGTTTCTCCCTGCAATCATTTGCATTAGTTCTCTTCTATCCTCCCTATCTGCCTCTTCTTTTCGTTCTCTAGCTATTCTCTCTCTCTATTCTATTCTATTCTTTCTCTCTTTCTATTCTGTCTTTCTCTCTTTCCTGTCTATCTCTCTCTCTTTCTTTCTCAATGAAATTTAATAGTTGTTGTGTCATATCTATTTGAGTGCTTTTTCGCGAGCTCCTGCTGGATTTCGATTCAACACTGCTCCTTCTACTCGGACTACTTTGATTCCGTCTGTCATTATTTCTTTTTAATTCATTTTCTGAATCTGTTCGCTCTCTATCCGCATTGTCTCTTTCTTTATAGGCTACTCTAGCCCTTTCGTCCTCTTTTCTATTTTTTCTAATTTCATCTTTCTCAGCCTGCATTTTTTCCTTATATTCTCAGAGCTCTCCCTCAAAGGCCTCCATATTTGCCTTTCTTTCTATTTTCCTACTTTTTTTATGGGCTTCACTCGCCCTTATCGGTCTTGAGTTAATCTCATCTCTGTCCGACATAATTTCAAAATTTCATTAACTTAAAATTACCTCTTCAGTCTAAATGAAAATTTCTTTTATCCATGTAACTTCCGGTCTCTCGCGAAAAATTGCTGTGTGTCAATTAGCGTTATATTTTTGCTGACTAATTAGTTGCGCGATATATTGATCCGTGAATTTTTCAATTATGATCTAACAAGGCACAGCCCATAATAGATCTTCATAATTCTGTTAATTGATTCCGTACTTTTTTTTTCTCTTTATATGTAACCACAATAGGCTACTATCGCTATGTAGGCTAACTCAACAAGTCTCTTTCGAAAACGCGGAATTCTTTTACTATCAGGGTTTACTGAAAGCTCCTTTTCTTGCTGCCACCACTTATTGGGGTGTAAAGTACGGGGGTCACCACTTATTGGTGCAAAAAAAATGGCGCAAAAAGGTTGCTATGCCACTTACTCGAGGGGGAGAGCCCCTTGTCGGTCCAAATGTTAGTGAGATTCCCGCTCTTACCCCAACGGTTCGGTATCTATCACTATCAGGTTTACTGATAGGACCTTTTGTTGCTACCACCAATGTTCGTGGTATTTTTAGTTACCAGTGTTATACCGGTAGGCCACAACGCCACCAGTATTATAGTGGTAAGCTACAACGCCACTGGCGTGGTAATATACGGGTGTCACCACTTATTGGAGGGGAAAGCCCCGGCCCCAAATTATAATGTGATTCCCGCGTCGTCTACCACACCGGTTCTGCAAATATCGGGTTTGGTACTACCCGATTTACAGTATACCCTGTCCCAGGGTATGATAAACGCAATCGAGTGGTCAAATGGCCACTTTTTAAAGCCAAGTGTACCCGCCTTGGGTTACGGCTAGAAAATCTCTAACTCTCTCTCTTTGGAGGTAACAAACCTCCCTGTCAATATAATAATGACGGTACCTCGTAGCTCTATTCCTACCCTGCCTGGGTTTTTACGGAAACTAGTACACAGTTTGTAGAAAATACCCTACTTGTATTCTTCCAAAAGGGTCGAAATAATCCCACAAAAATATATCTCCCCGAACAGGGTCTAAACACAGACTAAAAAAAATATAATAATAATAGGTACAGCAACTGTTCATAGGGGTGGACCTTCGCTTGGCCCAGCCAATCATCCCAATCCCCATTCAAAACCAATTCTACAAGAGAATAATTTTACCTCTTAGCTTTATCTTTCAATGACTCTCAAACCAGGAAGTATAAAAATAGAACTTACTTCAAAAGCTTACTTATTGCGACACGCCTCTAACTCAGCAACGAGAATTTAACCTGTCTTTTGAAATTATACTATAAGCAATGTAATTTAAGAAAAACGAAAACAGGTCATTTATCTGAAAGGAAAAGAAACAGGGGTGGAACCCCAACAGTGTTCATAAAATTTAAGTTGCAATGTTGGCATTTTGTGATCGGCATATTGTTAATATCGGCCGGACGAAACGATTTTTATTTATCATATTATGCTCTAGGACAATTTTCTGTCAGGCAAGTCGGTTTTTCTCTTTATAGCGTTAAGAAAACCCCCACTAATCAATCCTTCAATAAAAAGTGTTGGTAATATCTTCATTCAGTTTTGTGGTAATCCGTTTTTAAACAGATTATTTTCTGCTGTATCTTGTTCATTCACTGAGATTGGTTTGATACACGTAAAACTTCCTTTAAGCAGGACCAGGCCGGTGCAAAAGTTTTATCTCAGATGGTACAGATTTAGGAGGGGTACCTAATTTCAAGAAATGGGTGAATTATACGGAAAATACAGAATATGGAAAATATAAGCTTTTACAGCAATAATTCCAGATCTTCCTAGATCCCAGGAGCCCGCGGCTACAGCCGTTCCCTTCCCTTTCTTGCATAACTTATTACCTATAAGCAGTAAAATGAAAATTATGTTTTTTTGATAAACAAGCCGTAGGAGACAGTAACTAATTTTTACGTTAGTCATTTTACCATGGTAGAATTTCTATTTTGGATTTGGTTTTATTTTGTCGTTTCTAAGACCTTATGATATATAATTGCAACAAATAAATTATTCTATCAAGCCAATATCGTTAATATTCTTCTTTTACCAATCAGACCAGCGTTCTCAACGCTTTGAAATAAATTGCACCAGATTCCTGACTAAAAACTGTATAGCAAGAGAATAATTTGTACCATCTGAACAGCAAGTTAAAGAAACTTTTCGACAAACTAAAAACTTGAACAGATATCCAATTCAGAGAGGAGTAAGTAAAATCAAAATAGACTGGAAAAGTTGAATTATACCAGAAAAATTCCAAATGTACCACATTGTACCAGGACCTCTAAATTTAATCAAAAATGGTATAATTGTACCGCGTTGGCAACGCTGCACCAGACATAGAAAGGTGAACCCTTCTATTACACCATTAAAGCCGGGTTCTCAGGATATCTCAAAATGTTTGCGATTCTTCATAGTTTTTGATACATTAATACTACTATTTCACATTTTCCAAATTCCCCCCTCCTCTGAATAAAATTCATGCATAACAGCGTGACTATGGCTTAGGCTTCCCAATGCTGAAGGACCTATTAGTGTTTTTCTTTTTTTATGAATAGACTAATAGTTTTAAAATTGTTATGTATGCTGCAAAAAAGTAAAAAAGAATAAAAAGTATTCTATAAACAGGAAGCAGGATTCTTTTTGGAAATGAGAAACTTACATGGAATCAGGCATATAATATGAAAAAATCCCGAGCAGTGACCCCGATAAAGCGATGCTTGGGACTTGAAAATATTCTGCAAAAAAGAGCCTGAATATTGAGATGCCATGCTTTTTTTTTCAAATTTTTTAACCAACCTTTACGTAAACCATGAATAATCCACACATGAATAATGGCAATCTGTGCTACCATCTACTAATCGCGTACATTTTTGAGCGCTAAATAGCAGAAAAAAAAACATTTGAATTCTTTTTATTACCTGTTTAAATTAGACATAGAACAAATTGACACATAAATCTTGATCACGATATAATTTGGACTTCATTACAAAAAACCCACGGTTACCAAGCATTGGGTGAGTTTCTGCAATACTTAAGATATATGTTCCCTCTGAAACAAGCGATTTGCAATTAAAAAATTCCGCAGCTGTAACTCGCACCAGCAGGACAAGATACTTTTGTCATTGTATCCATTAGTCTCAGAACTATCCATTCACCGAGCCAGACTTTGTGAAATTACTTAATTGAACCTTTTTTTGGAGAAGAAATCTAAACTTTGCTTAAAAAATAGGACAAGTATGCTGAGGCCAGTAACAAGCTACGCACGCTTTTTTTCAAAGATTTTTAACCGGAAGCATTTAACGTATTTTGAATCTAAAAACCATGTTACACTATATTTCTAAAATGTACCTCGGTATATAGATAGAGAGCAGAATATCATCCGCTTTTCGGAGCTATGGGAATTTATAGCAAAAATTTTGTCTTTCGCTGATATATTTAAAACCATAGAATACCAAGCAGTGAAAAAAAAACGTCACCTTTTAAAAAATTATACAGGGATCATAAAGCACCCTTAAACAGCATTAGCCAATATTAAAATAAAGTTACTCAAATATTGAAGTGAAAGAAGTTCTCCACGAGTAATACACTGAACTTTTTATCGAAAAATTCACTATCTTTGCTTATAGACTTTTTTTTTACTAAATCTACTCGACCAAGAAAAGATACGATACTAAATTTTTCCATCTAAATATTAAAAAAACCCACGGTGACTAGCTTTTCTCACCTTATAAAGAACAATTTTAACCATTATTATATTGGTCTATTTGTCTTCCTTTTTTTAAGAATCCATTATCGTATTGCCCTAATTTATTAATGAAATGGCTTGGAAAAAAAAAATTGCAAGCTCATTATCAATCTATACAGCAAATTCTCAAAAGCCATGAAGTAACTATAGATATAGCCTATATATGACTTTTGAATATTTTAAAATTAAAAAAGAAAATATCAAACAATTAAAGAATGTTATCGTTACCTTTGAGTCTTCATGACGCAGCTGTTGAAGCAGCTTTTTGTTCAAATTTTCGGCATTTTTTAGCGCCACAAAAAAGTCTATCAGCATCGTCATTTTTTGCTCTATTGTATCCTTTGCCAATGCAAGCATTTGCAGGGAAACCAGCTTCCACTAAAACATGCTCTATAAGTGCCGAACCATATTCTAACAAAAAGAATAATAGCAACGATAAAACATCGATATGAATTCAAAAGACTTTCGACTCAAAACAACGAATCATCCATATTCAACGCCAAATAAAACGAGCAAGTAATGATTCAAAACTGTCTTGGACGTTACCAGGGGTTGCCAACCGGAACTTTCTAGTCAGAAAAAAAATAACTAGATTTTAGTGATTTTTTTGTTGATTTTAGTGTGTTTTCTTCTTCTTTCATAATCTAGTGATTTATCGCAATGCTGATTTAATGACTTTTTGCTTAAGACAATATAAAAAATCACTAGAAATGGAGATAAGCTTCACTAAAGGCGGCAATGCTGGACGTTACTTTGCTGCTGTTTTCACGAATGACGAATAACCGACCAGATTTGTGATTAAGGAATAAGTACAGACGTGATGAATCAAACACTGATTTTTAAATCATCAGAGAGGTATGACTCGTGCATCTTACTACGTCGGCCACTTTTTTCAACGCAACTCATGGAACTTGTGGAAAAAAACTCGCAGCGACAGCCTGATATATCTTAGTAGGGGACTAGTCTACCACTAGTCAGACTAGTCCTACCATTTATCTAGGTTTTATCTCTAGAGTTGTGTCTGTTGAATTTCATTTCACAGGAATCAAAAGACAGGTTTTCACGGATAACCTTCCTCGGAAGACCTTCCCTCCAAATTGAGGGTCTATGTCTTACAAAACTGTTCTTCGAGTAATGAGTACGAGGTCTATCCTCATGTAGGTAATCCAAACGTGCCACTTTTTGCATATTTGCTTATTGGCTTGACAAACAGCGTAACAAGTGGAGATAATTCGCAAGAGAGAGATAGCCATTTTGTTCAGCGTAGTTGATTTCCAAATAGAAAATATGTTTTTGAGGAGGACACTCCCCCACAACCCGCAGGCCAAGGGTTCTAAGTTATGCCCAGGGGGCATATAAGGTTTTTATAGAAGGCGTTTTCGTAGAAACTTCAAAACAGGCTCATTCGATTGGAAATTCAAAGGGCTAGTACCCTTTTTAATAGTCGAAAGTGATTGGAGGGCAACTAACCCCCCCCCCACGCCCATCATTCCCCAAACACATCCAATCAAAATTTTGAGATAGCCATTTTGTTCAGCATAGTTGATTTCCAGATAGAAAATATGTTTTTGAGGAGGACACTCCCCCACAATCCTCAGGGCAAGGGTTCTAAGTTATGCCCTGGGGGCATATAAGGTTTTTATAGAAGGCGTTGTCGTAGAAACTTCAAAAAAGGCTCATTCGATTGGAAATTCAAAGGGATAATGCCCTTTTAATAGTCGAAAGTGACTTGAGTGCAACTAGCCCCCCCCCCCCCCTAAGCCCTTCATTCCCCCAAACACATCCAATCAAAATTTTGAGATAGCCATTTTGTTCAGCGTAGTTGATTTCCAGATAGAAAATATGTTTTTGAGGAGGACACTCCCCACATCCCTCAGGGCAAGGGTTTTAAGTTATGCCCTGGGGAATATAAGGTTTTTAAAGAAGGCGTTGTCGTAGTAGAAACTTCAATAAAAGCTCATTCGATTGGAAATTCAAGGGCTAGTGCCCTTTTTAATAGTCGAAAGTGATTGGAGGGCAACTAGCCCCCCCCCCCACCCATCATTCCCCCAAACACATCCAATCAAAATTTTGAGATAGCCACATTATTCAACGTAGTCTTAAGTTCTGTAAATTAGGTCTTTGAGGATGACAAACCCCTCACAGCCCTCAGGACAAGGGTTGTAAGTTATGCCCTGGGGGCATATAAAGTTTTTATAGAAAGCGTTGTCGTAGAAACTTCAACAAGGGCTCATTCAATTCGAAATTGAAATGGATAGTGCCAAAAGTAATTGGAAGGCAAATAACACACCTTCCACGCCCACCATTTCTCCAAACAAATCCGATCAAAATTTTGAGCTAGCCATTTTGTTCCACGCTGTTAAAGTTCAGGAAATTATACCTTTGAGCAGGACTCTCCCCCAGAGTCTTCAGGGCAAGGGTTATAAGCTATGCCTTGGGGGCATATAAGTTTTTATTGAAATCTTTGTCGTAGAAACTTGAAAAAGTTCTCATTCAATTTAAAATTCAAAGGTCTAGTGCCCTTTTTAATAGTCGACAGTGATTTGAGGGCAACTAGCCCCCCTCTCTCGCCCACCTTTTCCCCAAACACATCCTATCAAAATTTTTAGATAGCCATTTTGTTTAGTGTTGTGGATTTCCAGATAGAAATTATGTTTTTGAGGAGGACACTCTCCCACAGCCCTCAGGGCAAGGGTTGTAAGTTATGCCCTGGGGGTATATTCGGTTTATATAAACGTGTCGTCGTAGAAACTTCAAAAAGGGCTCAGTCGATTGGAAATTGAAATGGCTAGTGCCCTTTTTAATAGTCAAAAGTGATTGGAAGGCAACTAACACCCCTTCCACGCCCACCATTTCCCCAAAAATATCCAATCAAAATTTTTAGATTGGCATTTTGTTCCACGCAGTTTTAAGTTCAGGAAATTATACCTTTAAGCTGGATACTCCCCCCACAGTCTTCAGGGCAAGGATTATAAGTTATGCCCTGGGGGCATATAAGGTTTTTATTGAAATCTTTGTCGTAGAAACTTGAAAAAGGGCCCATTCGATTGGAAATTCAAAGGCCTAGTGCCCTTTTAAATAATCGAAAGTGATTTGAGGGCAACTAACCCTCCTCTCACGCCCTCCTTTCCCCCAAACACATCCAATCAAAATTTTTAGACAGCCATTTTATTCAACGCAGTTGAATAAAAAGTTGAATAAAGTTGAATAAAATTGGAAATTAGGTCTTTAAGGATGACAATCCATCCCCCCCCCCCCGCAACCCTCAGGGCAAGGGTTATAAGTTATGCCCTGGGAGCTTGTAAGGTTCTTATAGAAAGTGATGTTTGTAAAAACATCAAAAAGGGTTCATTAAATTAAAAATTGAAAGGGCTAGTGGCCTAGGGTTCATTAAATTAAAAATTGAAAGGGCTAGTGGCCTTTTAATAGTCGGAAGTGATTGAAGGTCAACTAACCTCCCTCTCACGCCCACCATTTCCCCAAACACATCCAATCAAAATAATGAGATATCTATTTTGTTCAACGTAGTCGAAAGTTCTGGAAATTAGGTCTTTTAGGATGACAACCCATCAGAGCCCTCAGTGCAAGGGTTGTAAGTTATGCCCTGGGGGCATATAAGGTTTATATAGAACGTTGTTGTAGAAATTTCAAAACGGGCTCATTTGATTGAAATTGAAATTGCCCTTTTGTGTAGGTTTCAAGCTCCTATCTACAGAATTGTGGAATTTTGTATTTTTTTGCTAGAAGAAAGATCACTGTTGCGTGTTTTTTTTTTCAGGGTCGATTGTATCGAACCATTGGTCCTAGAACATCAGGAGAGGGCTCATTCGAATTGAAATCAAAAGTTCTAGCACCCTTTTCAAGCGACCAAAATGATCGGAGGGCAACTATCCCCCTCCCATGCCCCTTTTTCCCCAAAATCGTCCGATCAAAACTTTGAGATAGCCATTTTGTTCAGCATAGTCTAAAGGTCTAAAATCAACGGCTTTGGAGATAACATGACCCCCCACAGCCCCTGGGGATAGGTCTTTAAGTTATAAAATGTGCAAATTGTTTACGTATAGTATTTGTTATTGGGAATTACAGACATTTTTCGGGGGAGGGGGATTTTAGCTTGGGGTGGGTTTCCATGGGAAGAATTTTCCGTTATGAGGGAAATTTCCGGAGTTGAACTTTCCGCTGGAAATTTTACACTGGAGGATTTGACGGAAATCTTATACGAAATGCTTTTTATTTGTCTTACTTTATCTTTGCCAACTCAGTTTCGCATGTAGAGATGTTCCAGGGGAATTATCCAAGGGAAATTTTCAGCGGGTTTGGATTTCCGGGAAAAAATTTCCACGAAGGCGGGATTTCCGGAGTGATCGGAAAAATGATTAGAAATTAAAGTTTTTTTAAACAAAAGTATGCTGAGTGGAATTTTTTAGGCTAAATCGTCCCACAAGAAATTTTACGGAAGGGGGAGGGAATTTTCGGCGAGGATGGAATTGTTCGGAGGGATTTATACGAGAGGAGGTGTAATTATGTGGGTGGAACGTTCCATGGAGGTTTTCCTTTGAGTGGAGCAAATTTTTCATGGAGGGTGAGCCAGATTTACAGGCATTATTTGAAAAGCCATCAGAAATTCAATAAAAAAAAAAAAAAAAAAAAAAAAAAAAAAAAAATTCAACTGAAAGTAAGAAGCAGCATTTAAACTCAAAACGAACAAAAAGTATTCTGTGCACGTATTTCCCTCCTCGATACCTTGCTCTTTACGCTAAAGTTTGACTGTTTATCCCATTTTTTTAAGAACAACTCCTAAAAACAAGGGCGTTTAATTAATAATAAGAAGCTTTTTTAAGAGTGCTAAAAGCTTTAGCATGAAGAGTAAGGTATTCAGGATGGGTGCTACCCCTTCATATACGGAATAATTTCTGGTCGTTTCAAATTTACGTATCTTTGAAGATTTTGAATAAATAAACACATTAATAAATCTCATCTAGCAATGCGAACTCAAAACCTGTCATCGTCAAAAGCAATTTGCTTTAAATTTCGAGTGGTATTTTTGTTCATTTTGATCGTAACGTGGGGACCCTTTCAAATACGGGGCCCGATCAGGCCAAATCGCTCCAATCGCCCTGTATCAGGCCCTGTCTCACTCTCAGACGCATGGTTTAACGAAACAGCTAAATTTTATTTTGGAAAGCAAAGGAACGACAAAATGCTCATAATGTATTACTATCATACCAAAACTGATGAATTGTAGATTATAAAAGTAAATTTTTACCATAAAATTTGGAAAGGCTGTTAGAAAGTCACAAAACTCCAACACCCTAAGTGTCATTTCAGTTTTTCGAGTTTTATTATACTTCTTTTGAAAAAAATGCATCTTTTGAATGTAATCTATACAAGTTTTAATTTTGTTAACTAAAAATCACGAAATATAAATAATAATACATAAAAATCGCTCTTCTTTTACGTTCTTTCTACTTTTACTTGTTACCTCAGAAAATCAGCGAATAATCTTTTCATTCTTTACGGGTTCAAATGACAGTTTTTGTATAAACCCTTATTTTCAGGCCACCCACATCCAACAAGGAGTTCGACAGAGGTTGTGCAGATTATCGATTTGAGTGCAGTGTTCAACACGGGCGAATGTCTTCTCAGAACATGTGTTCAACCATATTATTCTGGCACGTTACAATTTTGAGGAGCCCACGTCCAACACGCTTGGAACCCGTAAGATGAAAAACGCTTTAAAGTTTTGCTGGGTTGAACACGGAGAACCTGAAACACGATTTTGTCAAACCTGCTCAAAGCGCGCTTCAAAATGCATCTTTTTTTTTTTTATCAGAATAAAGACTAAATTTAGCTGAATTGATCATTATCTCATCCCAAAGGTAGAGACTAAACTTAAATGACCGGCTTATTTGTCAGTGAATAGAATTTAAAAGTATCCAGGAACAGCCAATTTATAATTTCGTTGATTCCGAGTAATTTATAATCACTATTCTTTGAAGTATTGTTTCGTCAGAAAACGCTCTTCGTTAAACGGTCTAAAAACGGTTAAGCGGTGGTTGCAAACTTACAAAATTCTTGGTAGTGTAATTTCTGGTTAACGCAAACCTTTTGAATTAACGATTATTTTTTTATGGGCTTATTAACGATTAACGATTATTATATTAGTTTAGCCAAAATGTTTTTTTTTTTCGTGTCCTTTGATGTGTTCATTTCTCTTTGTATATTATTGTACACTGTGCAAGTCCAGTGCCAGAAAATAGTGCAGTTACTGTCTGAGGAATATAATGTTCGACTTCTTTCTTCTAATACTGTGCAGGCCTTGCATCATGTCTAAAATACGGTTCTTTTGCATAAGCTGGTGTTATGAAGTCGGAAGGATACACTTACAGCAGGCCTTCCTAAACTATGGGTTGCGACCCCAAATGGGGTCGCGTAGCAAAATCATGGGGTCGCAAGAGATTTTAAAGTCAAATATTTAAATATAAAAGTCCAAAAATTTATAACATACTATAGGAAGACATATATTGTAAAGTTGATGAATTTTTTTAAGACTGATAGTCTAGAATGGAAAAATTGCTGTGGAATATGCACAGATGATGCAAGAGCGATGACGGGCAAAAAACATTGGTTTTAAATCATTTTTTCATGCTACCCATTATGACCATATAACTTTTACTCACTGTCTCATTCACCGATTAGCCCCATAATTGAACGATGTGCTTCAGAATGCTATTAAGATTATAAATTTTATTAAGAGACATGTTTCTTAACATTCACTTGTTTTCAAATCTTTGTAAGGATATGAATTCCGTCTATACAACTTTATTATTACTTGCAGAAGTAAGATGGTTGTTAATAGGTCAAAGTTCAAGAAGATTATTATTATTAAAAGACGGAATTGAAATATTCTTAACCGAACGAAAATGCGAACTTGCTGCTTTTCTTCACAACGACTTATGGCTATCCAAGCTCTGTTATTTGTCGGATATCTTTGCGAAATTAAACTATCTCAACTTGTCTCTTCAAGGAAAAAATTGTGATATATTTGCTTCTAATGATAAAATTGAAAGTTTTATTAAAAAGATTAAATTTAGAAAGATAGGATAGAAAAAAAAATCGTTCAAAATATTTTCCAGTGTCGACAATTTTATAATCGAGAGAAAAATTATTGTAAAACTTTTGTAGATCACTTAAAAGCGCTATATACCTAGTTCCGTACATATTTTATATTAAATCTTGATTTCAAAAAGGTAGCTTGGATTCAAAATCCGTTTTGTATTGATTTAACTGAGATTGATCACATGCCACTTAAAGCTCAAGAGGAATTTGCTGAGCTTTCGAGTGATTCAAACTTAAAACTACAATTTCCAAAAAAGCCCTAGACTGAATTCTGGATCAGAACTAGAATTTAATTTCCACAATCACAGATATGGCAAATTTTCTTTTGCCATTCAACAGCACATATTTATGTGAAGTTAATTTCTGAACTTTAACACATATCAAACCTCAATGTCGTTCATCGCTACAAAAATGTTGAAGAGGTCTTACGTCCAGCTGTGTCAAATATTCCACCAAGATTTAATTTGTTATGCAATAAAGAACAGGCACATCCATCTCACTAAAGTTTTTCCTTTCATTTTAATTTAATATTTACCATCCAACGACTGCGTTCGAATATATTCGATTGAACTAAGACGGTCAGAATTCTCTTTTATTTATGTTATTGCAAAAAATGCGATTTTGATGAAAAATAGGCATATTATTTTTGCAAGTATAATAAAGACAACTTTTCAACTTTTGTGGAATTTTTTAGTTTAGTTTTTTGTATGTTTCTAAACGAATTCTAAAACTATATATTTTCATATGTATATGTATATTGTTACCTAATAAAATGAATTATCAAAAAATATTTGTCTCTCAATTATATTCATATGGAGTCGCCAGGAAACTTGCAATTATAAATGGGGACGTGAATGAAAAAAGTTTAAGAAAGCCCTGATTTACAGGAACATTTTATGTGGCATCCTTAGAGTTCCTCAGAGAAAAATTCTTGCATCAACCTTAAAAAGCTAGACGTTTATCAGCGACACAACGACTTTACTCAAATACTAAAAAAAATATTAAGCCCAACGTAACTGGTCCAGAGACGAATCTGGCCTCACTTGTGCCCGGGGCAAAATCTTGATTAGCCCCCCCCCCCCCCACTGTCTCTCAAGTCAAAT
The DNA here is from genome assembly GCA_027921565.1 of Artemia sinica. Classification (NCBI taxonomy): domain Eukaryota; kingdom Metazoa; phylum Arthropoda; class Branchiopoda; order Anostraca; family Artemiidae; genus Artemia; species Artemia sinica. The sequence continues at coordinate 47,409,619 of CM051260.1, read as the reverse complement.
TTTGATAGAATTTTCATTTATTGACAAAATTATTTTCAGTTTATTAATTAATTTAGAATATACTTTTTAATTTATTATTTAATTTATTTAATTATTATTAATTGGTATTATTAATTAATCATTTTTATTCATTTTTATTTTTTAAATTTGTTAATAAATTATTAATTGATTATTTTCATTTATTATCTGTAACCTCAACTTTATTTCAATAAAATTTCAAAAATTACAAAATGATTATTACCGTTAGATTATTTATTTGAAACTTCATGCCCGGGGCAAGTGCCCCGTCTGTCTTTCCCCTAAAACCACCTCTGACCTGGTCAAAGCTGCAGGGATATTTTAAGGAACAAGGCTTTGGAGCAATACAGGGCTAGTTAATCTTGATACAAAAACAAAAAACGTACAAAAGAAGTGCTTACAAGTACGAAAAAGGTCAATTATTGAGAATATAATGGTCACTAATTGCAATGTCTGAATTATTAAATTAAACATTAACATAATTTAACTATGAAGTTGATCATACTATAACGTTTGATTCCTTAGGTGCTTAAAGGTCGAACAACTCTCCAGCTTTCTGCTGAGTAGATTCCTTGAGGAATGTCCTAGTCACTCAAGTAAAAACTAGGGTTATCTTGTGTAGCAATAACATTTTAAAAGGCGGATCTGTTTCATGATTGTGCACCTCCTGCACAGCATAATTAACTATATATTTATCCCTCTTTTCTTGGTGGCCAAAGATCAGTGATAACTCTCTATCAAAGCTGAAGAGAAGGGGTAACATATCTTAACCTCACTCGTACCAACTACATCAACGAACAAACTTCCAGAGAGAATAACCAAGTTTTATTTGGCAATCAGCTCCAAGGTGGAGCACTCTCCAGAAGGTCATATTTAACTTACTCCTTGAAAAAGGAAACAAGTGCTTTTTCATAAGAAGCAAACATGTTCACCAGAATTAATCAGATATCAACAATATTGTTGCTGCCACGAATCCAGCTTTATAAAAAAAAATATCAACAAATATGTCCTTCCTTCTGGAAAGTTATTTTGCGCTAACTGCATTAAAATGTAGTGGCCTTTATTCGGAACTAACTTTTTGTTTTGCTTTTTCAGCATGGCCTTTGAAAGGCACAACCGAAGTTACAATCCCATCTTTCGTTCATGCTGCCAATGTCGTACATCTCTGGTAACAAAAGATAGAATTTGTTATCTCCATAGAACTATTACACAAGAGTTTTTCGTATTTCTTCTTTTTTTTTTATTAAACTGGCCTACTCATCATGAAGCCTACTCATGGCTTTTTCAAATGTGATATTTCCGTTCTTATGCAACCAGGATTCATGAAAAAACGTAAGACAAGTCATAAGAAAAACAGGGAAGTACTTTTTTATTCAAAAGTACAACAAAAGTAGAGATGACATTCTACAAAATGTATATTCTACATAAACCGGAGTACAGGAGAATTACCCGCATTGCTGAGCAGGACCCAGCAATAGCCTCACAATCGCAACAACATCCTCCCAACTACCTGGAAATGATATTACAAGATCTCACGTCAGTCTCCCTTCAATTGATGAAAGGATAGACTAGCCTAATCTGTGATGGTTAAATTGCTTGGGCACTTTCGTCTGGATATTTAGCTTCTTTGTTTTCATCGATAAAGGGACACTAAGGCCTAACTGTAAATAATAAAAAACAAGAAGTTTGGTGTATATGAGAGCAGTAAGACATTGACAGCTTGATAACCAGAATTCAGAGCAGAATAGCGTAGGTATATCAAAAATGGATTACACTAACCAACATGAGGATTTAAAGCCCGCTTTAGATTTTCGCCATCTTTGAGCTGATCAAGTATATGTTTTAGCTCTTCAATATTCCGAGGTCCAGCACTTGTTTTTGAACTGATTCGGTCAATAGGGTAGATTTCTCTTACAGCAAATCTGAAAAAAATTAAATGCATAATCTCACATAGTACACCCGGATCTGAGTTTTAAGGAATACTTGATCAGAAAACGTTGTTAGGGAGAGTGATCTCGTAACTCACGAAATTGAAAGTGTGGAAATTAGGTACAGTCACCTTTGAAAAACTACTTCTGTAAGAATATTCTTTACAAAAAAAGCTTCTACTAGTCTTTATACTGTATATGGCAATATAAAGAACTTCACTATATGAAAACAAACAAAAAATAAAAAGGTAGATTACTTTTGTACTAAAAGTCAATATTTTTACAATATGTTTATATTTTTATCAAATTTAATAGCCCTTTTTTTATTTAAAAAAGGAAATTGTAAAAAACTGGACAGCTGAGTTAAAGTCATATATTAAACCAAACTTAAAACTAACAGACAAGGAATATAAGGAGCCTAAAAAAAAAAAAAAATTAATATAAACAATTAATTCAGACTAAAAACGAACAGAAATCACCATGATCCCTTATTTTTTTCCTCCTTAACATTTAAATATTGCTCCTCACTTTTCTTGGAACGGATTTGTTTAAGTGTTGTTTACTCTTTCATTGGCAAAGATTTTTATTTATTAATTATGAGTATACTGGTAAAGTGGGAAAGGGTGTTAATTTTTTGTTTTTTAAGAGCTGAATTGTCGGATTGCTGTTTACATTTTTGACAAAATTTAATTTCGCAGTCAAATTTTTGAAAAAAACTGATTTTGTCCAAATATGTTAAAACACTTTTTACTAGAACACTCGGAGCAGGTGAGGAGGGAATTTTCAAAATCTATATGACTTCTGGTCATCCATGGGTCTCAAGACTAACCCCCCCCCCCCCAAGAGAATCCTTGAATATAGAAATATAAAAAGAGCGTGTTCATGATATGTTTTATTGTAACTGTTAATCCGTTTAAATAAAGACATTCATAGGTTATTTATAAAAGATCCTCTGTTTTTGCTGCATCTTAAGAAATTAAATTTACTACGTAACTATTTTATTATAAGTTTACGAATTAAATTCTTAGACCTATCTTAGGCACAATTTTCTAAGTTAGACAATAAATGCAATTATTGGAGGGACATCAATCACGAAACGGCGTTTTATGCGACTAGAAGGGTGGGTGCAAGAGAAGTAGAGAAGGTGGGGTCAAGAGAAGCCAAGGCCCATATTCATGTCTCCAATCATACAGTAAAACAACAATGAGATCCGATCACAATTATTCATAGAGGCTACTAAGCAACAGCTTTGGTGCAAAGTAGTGATGGCGCATTTTCATTGATTTTATTGAATTACCTGCCTAAGACTGGTAACCTCAGTGGTAGCTTGCCAATAACGTATTAAAAAATTGAAACAGCTAAGATTCGCTTGAGCTTTGGTACACACGCACATTTAAATCGTTATTTTCACGTCCCATTGACCAAAGGTACTTTTGGGCTTTAACACAATTGGAGGAAAAAAAAACCTTGCGCAGTTTCCTACTGAGAAGTTGGCGATGGAAGTATATTCGGAGTAATATGTTCTTAAATCCCATTTTACGGGTAAATACAGCAATAAAAAGAAAAAACAGCACCGAGGCTAATTTTCTGCCCTGTCAGAGAGCCAGAGAATCCGTCAGCAGCTGAGAGAAAAACTTCACAGACACAAAATTTCATTAAAAGTAAAATCTAAACTATTCCAAAGTCTAAAAGTGGATAAACGATGATTTTGACTTTGCTCTGGCCCTCCATACTTTAAAACCGAATCATTTAGTTCTTTTCGATGAGTCAAACTTAGTGTCAACAAAAAATTGTGTGCCGTATTCTTTTAAGGAAGCTAACATAAAACTTGAGACAGAAACATTGGGGATATTTGACAAGCCCCGTTAATGACACTTAATAAAAAGAAACTTTATCCACATTCCTTCTCATTATAGAAAAGGAATCAATTAGTCCTATTCGAATCAATTGTGCCCAAAACGAATCAACAGACAGGCTGTGTCTTTATCCATAGAAAACTTCGCCCCCAAATCCAATGTTCGAATCGTGCTTTCATTTATGTTTTGAGTTTCACATCCTATTGCTTTCGTTATTATGAGGCTCTTTTTTTCTTCAAGTTTGGTTTTCCTCCTTTGGTTTGAGTTTTCGTACCAAGTTTGGTTTACTTCGAAAGGTCAGTTTTGCTTTTTATACCTTTTTTTAGAACTGATGACGGTTTGGCGGAGGTTCTTGTCAAAATATATGCTTTGCTTCGGTTTTCCCTTTCACTGCCTGAATATTATCCGGGTTATTGTTTTGTGTTTTTTCGCCTTTGCCATCGTTTCCATAAGCGGTGGTATTGGAGGGGGGATTTATTGATTTTGTGTCTCCAATCCTATTAGTAAACACTCTTGCATTATTATGGTAGAAAAAGGAGCAGGCACACCTTTCTGATGAGACTTGGCGGTGGTTGGAGGGTAGGTGTTTAGAGGTCCCTGTTGGCAAAAAATCCAAGCTTCATCGTTTTTGCATCGACTTATAACTTAACTTTTTTCACATTGAGTAATCATTTGGCTCAGTTTTTTTGCCGCGTCATTGAAATTCGGCAGCTTCAATTTAGCTCATTTGTGCACCCAGACTAGGCTTGCTTGTTTTGCACAGAGTCAGGATTTAGACAGTTTCTGCACCAAGCCAGGGTTCTGTTTATTATTGCATTGATTCTGTCCACAGCTTCGACTTAGCCAGTTATTGTGCTGATTCCGAAGGATTTTGCGTCGCCTCACTGAAAATCCTTAGCCTGGATGTTTTTGCACCAAATCAAAATTTAGCTTGTGTTGAACTGAATCAGATCGACCAAGGTACATTTGAATGCAGAAATACATCTTGATCGTTTGAGCTAGGAGGTTAAAGTAATAAACACACACAGGAAGAACCAGTGGAACCATGGCTACTTTAAGGCCGAGGTCAAAATAGATGTTCACGTTTATCCTCCACCCCACTGTATTCAGAGCTTCACCGTTTGCTCCCTTCGATTAAGTTTTTACTTTTTTTAATCCTTTCTTATGAAATCTTTCAACCTTATTCAAGTACATCCTGATTTTCGTTTGGCCCTAGCTGAATTACCCAAAACTGAAAAAAATTAAACAGTGTGTCTTGATCTCGACAAACTGAATAGCAAATCGGAAGGCGTCAAATAGAAACCGAGTTATCAGCGTTGAGAGAATCTACTAGCTCTGAATCACAGTATATTAAACACCAAATAATATTGGCAATAATAATACAGTATTATGAATTGCTTTTTGGGGTCGCTAAACGATCCTGTTGAATATTCACTAAAACGGGTCTTGCGAGAGAAATTTTTGAAATATCTTATCTAAATCTTATCTTACGATGTCCAATATTGAGCTATTCTGTTTCCGCATTCGGGTCTCTTATCAAAACTCTAGAAGTTACGGGAAGACCACCCAATCAATAGTTCGGCCACAAAAACTAAAAGTTTATAATGAAAATTTTGTGAATGAATATCTGAATGCAAAGTATTAAGAAGCCAAATTTTCAAAGCTATAAGAGGTTATAAACAGTATTTTTTCATATAATATCTGCAATTCTCTTTCACGTTTGGGGTAAAGTTCAAATGGTTTCCTTCTAGCTTCCTTTAATTACCAACAGTGAGTTATCAAATAAAAAAAAAAAAAAATAAACCGTGTCAAAGAAAACATAGGATACGAGTAATGTAGAATAATATATTAATTATGCATACAGATAAGACTACCTTTCCAGTAATATTGATTTTCCTGTCTTCATTTTCCTTCTGTCTTTCTAGATGAATAACTAGACAATGCTAACTAGAAACGGGAATTTTTTGCAAACCAAAATTGAAAAAAAAACGGACAGATATTTTAAAATAGAGACTGAAAGAAGAACTAAAAAATGATGACATGTCAGGTAAGATCCGGGCTTCTGACCCTAGCAAGCAAAGAAAGTAGATAGACTTGATAGGCTATTTTGTGCTGGAAAAAAAACAAACAATTTTTGCTTAAGAAGGGCCAAAGTCATATCAAGACAAAATTTTCTAGTCGCGTATTGCTTAGAACTAGGTAAAAGGCCATAAAGGTCAGCGGTATAAGGTGGCCTCCAAGTTTCAGAAATCCAACGGCTTCGCTGTTACGCATTCTTCCCTATACATATTGAACAAAAAAAATAAGTTTTTTCTTCCTTCGAATCATGGTTGTAGTGATAGCTGAAACTTAGTAAAGAACGAACACAGCCCATAGTAGCAAAATTTTAAAACAGATTTAACGGAAATTTTAAAAATCTCTTGAAAACCCACAAAAATTTTATCAGATCAAAAAGAAAACTGCACAAACTTGAACAAGGAAAACGACCTTTTTGCATAGGTGGCACTGAGTGTCAGCACCAACCTCTTTTTATTGATTTTTGCACTCTTGTTTTTTGCTTTGTTTTCGCCACTAGCGGGTTGCTGTAACAACTGTGAGTCATTTAAGGGGTCATTTGAAATCAATTTACAAATATCTAGTGCCTTTTTGTAATTACAAAAGATGACATTGAAATAAATAATTTTTTTACAAAATATGCGTCTTCATATATAAGATTATATAATACATTTATTATTTGACAAGGGATATGATATAAGAATTAATTGATTCTGTTGCCTGATTAAATAAAAATCTTGAATCTATATTAAATACAAAAAATAAGTATTTTCAACTGAAAGCAAGGACCAACATTAAAACTTAAAACAAACAGAATCCCGTCAGGAAAATTATCCGAAGTCTACTTTCATTTGAAAAAAATTTGCTTTGTATTCATTTTCTGATTGTTTTTCAAAAAACTTGCCCGAAATTCCCGTCTCTGTAGAAATTTTTTCCCAGTAAATCCCCCTTCCCAATGGAAAGTTTTTCCAACGGGAAATTCCCCCATGGAAAATTTCTCAAACGGAAACTTTTTTTGTGGATTTTTCCCCCACAGGAAAATCCCCCGGAAAATTCCAACCCGACTGAAAATTTTTCCAGGACAATTCCCCCGAAACCTCCACATGTAAAATTGAGTCGCCAAAGAGATAGTTAGACAAATAAAAAGGATTTTGTATAGGAATTCTGGAAAATTCTATCGGTCTAAAATTTCCCCTGAAATTTCACCCCCTAGACACTTTTCTCCTCTCGAATAATTCTCCCAAAAATTTTGATCAAATATTTTAGACAAATAAAAAGGGCGGGACCTCCATTTAGTATAGGAATAGGTAGTGCGAAACGCTTCTATCGGCTATATATATGTAATATAATTTCCCCAGGAAATATTCACCCCCTATATACAATTTATCTCCTCTCGAATAATTCTCCTCGTATAAAAATTTTGATCAAATGATTTTGGGGAAAAATATAGCGTGGGAGGGCGGCTAGTTGACCTCCATTATATTTTGGTCATAGGTAGCGCAATATACGCTGCTTGGCTCTTTACTTACAGTTTTTTTCTTTTTTTTTTTACTGCGAGCCATTTGATTCAAGGATCTCTTAATTGTAAAGCAGGGCTAAACATCCCTTTTTTAGCTCCCTTTTTTTATATTCAAGTTTAATATTCGTAAACAATACTTCAAGAAGATATTCAAAAAAAAAATACACCCTCGAAAGTCTGTTATGAGGGTGGAATTTTGAGCATAAAAATTTACTTATAAGGCCATTATTTCCAGCTCAGCCGCTGCTGACTATCGCTATATAATATTGCAGCTCAAGAAATTTGTAGAGTATGCTTTCAGTCAGTTAGGTCTTACAGGAAACTATTGTATTGCTTCCTCAAGAAATCAAAAAGTAAAATGTCACGTTACGAAAATATATATATCTTAAATAAAAAAGTAAAATATAAGCTGTGGACATGCGGAAAACAACGCAACAGATTTCAATAGCATTCTTGTCGGGCCATGAAAACTCGCTCAACACAGTTGGCCTAGCTCACTATTCATATTTACAGTATCTTTGAAGAAGAATAGCACCAATTATAAATTTTCCCAAAATAGACAGAGAATAGTCGGTTTCCTTGGGCCCAGAAAGTTACCACAAGTAATACGAGATTTCTCAACACTCTTCATTATTGTCAAACGCACAACATGTCAAAATACCCCAAAATTTGGAACAGTCCGTTGAAGTCCCTGAAAAATTCCAAACTCTAACTGATGCTTGCCTAATCAGTCATTGTGGGAAATATGAACGGTGCTTTGGGCTAAGTAAAGGTAAATTTCATAATGCTTCCAACAACAACAAATAGCGGCTAAAAACATTAGGACCCTTTTGGTTAGCACGGCCCAGCAATGAGAGACAGGAGAGGATGACTACAAAATCTTCTATTTCTGCTGATGTACTTGCTGGAGCTTCGTGGGGGATGGAGCTACCTATATGTTAGAATCCGGCTGCCAAAGGTTCTGAGAGAACTTAGATTACTGTAGGAGCTTCCAAGGGATGAAGTTACGATAGTAGTTGGGTGAAAAGTGCGTACAAAAACAATTCCCCAAAACTGGCTCAAGCTGCATGCCTCTGTAAGGGGAAGGCGTCATAACATCCAACCGTCAGGACATCCAACGTCATAAAATCCGTCATAACATCGACAAAAAACTCCATCAGAACCACCAACCGTCACAACATCCAAAATTTTAAAACTTTAGTTTTTGGGGTTTAGGGGGGGGGGGGGGAAAAGGTACCTAGCTTATGTTAGGTTACGTATTAATATATGCTATGCTTACCCCCACCCCCCTGATGTGCAAATATATAGCCGAAATTTGTTTCTAAACTATTATATACTTATTACTATTATATAAACTTTTTAATTTTTTGGATGTTGTGACGGTTGGATGTTATGACGTTTGGTGCTTATGACGGTTGTTCGAAATGGTAGCACCCCCTCTCTAAGCAAATGTAAAATTATTTGTTTTAATAGATATGAAAAAACAAACCTTAAGTCATCTCCTTCCTTTCTGGGTCGAAGCACAGACAAATTTAAGTAGTTTAAATCGGTCAAGATTACATTGCCTCTGTCGTAGAGCTCGACGATTACATGGTGCGCTGCTTCACCTGTACCAAATTGAAGGTCAACGACTCTGTCAACACCAACCTGATTTACATTTTCAAGTCGTTTGTTCTTTAAATGTTTCCTTAGCTAAAATAATACACACAGAAATATAGAATGATTCTCATAACATCATTTAAATGGAGTATTGAAATACGTCTGGAGATATCTTAAAATAAATAGTGCAATGTCAAGAAATAAAAGGGTAAAAAGCAACGGCACATCTATACGCATTGTTCTAGTATGAAAAATTATTGACTCCATTTATGAGATCTTTCATATTAAATGTATAATGTTATATTTAGCTCGATGATACATTTAATCCTTGCATTGCCACATTTATTGTATTCTTTTACTTTATTTTTTTTCACGGTATAGAAGCCTTAGCAACCATGTCTGAGAGTGTTTTTGTCTACTGTTGCAACCAAATTCTGGATTGGATTTTGACATAGTTTCTTCTTATTTCATTTTCTGTGTTTGGGATTAAGGTAGAAGGATGGTATCACATATGCCTCATTAATTTAAAAGTTCTCTCATTGCTAAAGAAATTGGAGCTTAACCCCTTGGAAAAAGTATAAAAACATTTTTTTTTTTTGTCAAAATTTGTTCATGAAATTCACATGAGATTTGAAATTTTGATGGATTGACAACTTTGTCGTTTTGGTGCACAACAAATCATCCCTAGCTTTCTTCCCTAAGACATTTTCTGCTACTTTGAAAACTGTTTTACTAAAATTATCCTATTCAGCTTCTATATGGTAAAATTTTAAACTTGAGTTGCTACTACCATAACTATTACTCCTATTGCGACTGCTGCTAAGGCTAAGGATATTAAGGTGAAAACTTCCGGCAACATTGAGCAGGGAAGTTGAACTAAATCAAAACATACTATGTGATAACAGGTTTTCAAAAGGGTGTATCAGCAATATCTTAAGAACGGCTTAGAGCATTAAGTTGAAAATTCGGGGCATAATGAGGTGATGTACAACTGACCAAAAGGCAATATGTACGTACTACAACTGTAACTTCTTCTATTACTAATACTGTTACTGCTACTACTATTACCACAGCTCCTACTACTACCATTACTACTCCAACTAAGACTACGGGTATGAAGGTGAAAATAATAAAGAAAATTGAAGGGGAATTTGAATTAAATCAAAACACACTTATGTGCATACAGGTTGTCACAAGGGAGTATCAGCAATATCTTAGGAATCGATTGGAGCATTTAGTTAAGACTTACAGGGTACGTTTTGGGGGAAGTTGAACTAACCAAAAGGCAATTTTTGAATGCTACTACTAACTACTTTTAGTGCTACTACTGTTACTAATACTAAAGCTAAGGTTAATACGGTGAGAATTTCAGAGAATCTTGAGAGGATATTGAACTAAATCAAAGCAAACTATTTACATGCAGGTTATCAAAACGACATATCTGCAATGTCCCATGAGTTGCTTAGGGACACTAAGTTGAAATTTCCAGAGTATGATGAGGGAGGATTTGAAAAAAGGCGCTACATGGATACTGCTACTAATGCTACTACTACTACGACTACTACAGCTACTGAGGCAAAGGATGTCGAGGCAAAGATTTCAGGGAATGTTTAGGAGGATGTTGAACTGAATCAAAACACACAATTTGCATGTAGCGTGTCAAAAGTGTATCAGAAAATATTTCAGCAACGGCTAAGTGCATTAAGTTGAAACTTTCAGGGTATGTTGAAGGGAATATTGAACTGTACAAACGGCACTATGTGCATATTACTACTACTACTAGTATGTCTACTACGATCGCTGCAGCTGTTAAGGCTAATGGTAATTAAGGTGATACTTTCAGGAAATGTTAATTAAATCAAAGCACACTATATGCATACAGGTTGTCAAAAGGCATATTAGCAATATCTTAGGAACAGTTTAGAGTACTAAGACTACTAAGGCTAAGGGCATGAAGATGAAAATTGTAGGGAATACTGAGGGGAAATCGAAAACGCACTATGTGAGTGCAGGGTGTCAAAAGGACGTACCAGCAACCTTAGGAATGGATTGGAGAATTAACTTAAAACTCATAAACAAAATTAATATTGACAAATTATTGCAATTATTAATATCTCAAAAAGGCAATATTTGCATACTACTACAACTACTTTTACTGCTACTATTACAACTGCTACTATAGCTACTACTACTGAATGTAAGGGTATTAAGGTGAAACTTTCAGGGAATGTTGAGGGGGGGGGGTTGAAACTAAATCGAAACAGACGATGTCAAAACAGGTTATCAAAAGAGCATAACAGCCATATCTCAGGAACACCTTAGAGCATTAAGTGGAAACTTTCAGTGCATGTTGAGGGGGATGTTGAATCAACCGAAAGGTACTATAGGCAGGGTGTATCAGCAATATCTTAGGAACGGCTAAGAGTACTAAGTTAAAAATTTCAGGGCGAGGGGGATATTGAACTAATAAAAATGCCACTATGGGCAAGCTACCGCTAATACTACTAGTAATACTGCTACTGGTACTACTATTACTAGGGCTAATGGTATTAAGTTGGAACATCAGAGTTTCCACTCTTTTCTTGAAATAATTTCCCAGGACATTTTAAAAATATTTTCCGTTGCTAGCCGGCCACCATATAAGTCAAGCTATTACAACTGAAGCTGGGCGTAATGCCGATATTATCATCATATCGGGATATATTTTGAAATAGACGCGATATTGTATCTATGCCATTATATCGGTATTATAGCTGTGCAAAGATTGTTGTGTTTAGCAATCCCACCATACTTTCATCTACTTGCTGTCCAGCACAATGCAATGCAAGGTACAGAAGTCTCTTCTTTAATTTTTGCACTGCTATTTTGCGTTACAATATCAGTTTTAAAACCCAATCTTTCACAGTCAAGCTGTGTTTACAATCAGTCATTAACGTTAAAAAATATTAAGAAAACAGGTAGAAAAAAAACAGGTAGAAAAAAACAGAACAAAATAAGTAAGATAAAAACCAAAACAGAACAGAACCGGCAGATTAAAAAAAGATAATCTGTTTCTGCATTTTGCGCTAACAGGACACAAACAGATACTTTCAAAACAGAAGAGAAAGCAGAAACAGTGTCGTTGCTTATTCAGAAATAGATATGATCAAATAAATCAATAAACGGTCTAACTAATTGTCATTTGAGATTACTTCAGGTTCATATTTCAAATAAAAAATATGTAAAATATCATCTTACTACATTCACAACTCAGCTAACAGACACTGGAATATTATTTTTAAATGTAGTCATGATTTTTTCAAAAACTTATTTGGTGTAAAAATTAAGGAGAAAAAAGCATAATACACTGCCAGGGTAATGAAACAGCTCTTTATTGATATGTATTTATTTGACGATAGACAGCTGTAAACAGCCAGTAACATGCTAGAAAATAAAATGAAGATGTTAAAAGATTACTATTGTTAAAAGATGCTAAAAGAAACAGACATTCATGCGTTAAATGTTTAATCCATTTGCGTTCATCCACAAGAAGGGAAGATTATTTTCCAGGACAACTGAAAGGTGACTGGAAAATTGGTCATTAAATTTCCAAATTTTCCAGGCTTTCCAGGACGCGTGGGTTTCTTGTCTCTGGGATTATTTGGGGGTGTTGGACAAAATCAAAACACACTATGTGTTTATAAAAAGGGGGCATCAGCAATATCCCAGAAACAGCTTGAAGTCTTAGGTTGAAACTATCAGAGCATGATGAGGGGATGTTAAACTATCCAAAAGAGCACAACGTGAATACTACTGGCGCTACCACTACTAATACTGCTACTCCTATTACTATTACTACTTTCAATGCCCTACTATTACTTCTGCTACTATTGCTAATGCTAAGGGTGTTAGGTAAAACTTTTCGGCAATGGTGAGGGCGGGGTTGAATTATGTCAAAACCCACTATGTGCATGCAGATTGTCAAAAGGGTGTATTAACAATATCTAAGAAACAGCTTAAAGTATTAAGGTGAAGCTTTCAGGTGATTTTGAAGAGGGTATTGAACTAAATCAAAACATAATATGTGCATCTGGGCTATCAAAAGGGGTGTAACCAATAATATCTCAGCAACGCCTTAGGGTATTAAGCTAAAACTTTCAGGGCTACCAAAATTACTACCATTTCCTATTACTATTTATACTCCTTCTGCTACTATTGAACTAAATCAAAACAAATTAAGTGCGTTGTCAAAATAGCATAGATACAATGTCTGAGGAACAGAACTGGGTATTAAGTTTTATTTTCAGGGAAAGTTGAGGGGGTTATGTGTATCCAGAAAGTCAAAAAAAGTATTTGCAATATTCCAAGTAACAGCTATGGGTGTTATGTTTGAATTTTCAAAGCATGCTATTGGAAATGATAACCTAAATCAAAAGACACTATACCAACCCAAGTTTGTCATAAGGGCGTATTTGCAATATTTTAGGAGCGGAAAAAGGGTATAAAGTTAAACCTTTCAAGGCTACTACAACAAATACTACTACTGTTTCTACTACTGCAACTTATAATTGTGCTACTATTACTACCACTGCTATTGCAGCTACCACGACAATTTACGACAGGAAGTTCTTGCATTTGTGACTACTTTCAGCTGCAACAACTTACGACGTGAGACTCCAAATGCCTGTGACTGCAACTGTGACCACTTGAAAACTGCTATTACGACTGCATTTGACACGACTGCAGCATCTACTTGCGTCTGCTGTTACCTACGAATGCGATTGCAACGATGTGAATGCTTGAAATAGTGACCGTGACTACTTTTAACTGCTAACGGGACTAATTGGAACTGCAACTGCGGCTTTAAGCACTTATGACTACTTACAACTGCAACTGTGACAATTTTCTACTGCTACTGCTACTGCTACTACTATTACTGTTGAAATAAATTTAAAGAGCTTAAGTATATTCAGATTTTCAAAATAGCACAGATGCAATATCTCAGGATTAGAATTGAATATTAAGCTGAAACTTTCAGGGGAAGTTTAGGGGATGTAAAACTAATAAAAATGAAATATAGACTATTTGTATCCATATCGCTAAAAGGGTGTCTCTGCAATTTCCCATGAAAAACCCAGGAGTTTATGTTGGACCTTCAGGGTATGTTTTGTAGGATGTTAAACTGAATCAATGGACACTGTGTGCATCTAGTTTTGTCCAAAGGGCGTATCTGCGATATATTAGGAACGGCTAAGGATATTGAGTTAAAAATTGTCTGGACATGTTGATTGGCAAATTGAACTAAATCAAAATGCACTACGTGCATCCAGGGGGTTGTGTCTGCAATATCTCAGCAAAGGTTAAAATAAATTAAGTTGGAACTTGCAGGGCATGTGGAGAGGGATAGTAGATTAATATTTTTCTATAATCAAGGGTGTAACGTGATGGAGGTCAGAATTCTGTGTGTCCTATAGAATCCCAAGGATTATGCAGATTTACAACCCACATATTTGAATATTTTTCTCTATACCAATCAAACCAAAGCATTATAGCATAACTATTCAAAACTTTTGCAAAATTTTGTACAAGATTCCCCTAACCAAAGTATTGACCAGAAACGCAAATTTATACAGCAATTTCTTATAAGTTCTGACTTTGTGTTATCAAAGTATCCGAACGCTGGTATTTGCTTACTTGGCGATGCGAATGACCTGAGGATGGACGCCATCTGTACCTCTCTTAATATTAAAAAACTGGTTAAAATATCTACAACAAAAGGTAACACCTCTCTGGATGTTATTTGTTCAAACATGAGTAAGTATTACAACTCCCCGCAAGCACTGTCACCATTAGGAGGCAGTTACCACTATTGTCTTCTTTTTTCTCCCTCTTCAGCCATTGAACATTCCTTTACTACCTCCATTGGGGTTTGCCGTCCCCTCAGTGACACAGGCCTTTTTTCTTTTGGATCATGCCTGACCAGTGGAAAGTTGGTCAGACCTTTATAATTCTAATAGCCTTGATGATAAAATTTTGATTTTTCACTGCTTCAGTGATAAACCTTACATAAATAATCACATAAAAAATGTTAATCCGCGCGAAAATAAGCTTATTTAACAGGGGTAATTTAGCTGAAGCAAATAAATTAACAAAGGAATTAAAAAAGTCAAATTAGAAAAGCTACCCGGCCTACTATAAAAATAAGATTAAAAACTTGTACCATGATAAACCAAAGAATTAGTACTCTGAAATTAAAAACTTACCGGCAAGAGTCAAGAACAACTAAATTTTTATATAAATGAACCTCCAAAGACCACAGCTAATGACCTCAATAAGTTTCTGGCTTCTATTTTCCAGATTCTCCCACCACTATCTTACACATTTCCAGATTTTCCTGATCCTTTTTCATTCCACACATTTCTCCACTTGATGTTGTAAAAAAAATTGAAAAACTAAAACGATCAAGCATTTGCCCTTTAGATATTCCTGTTCCTCTGATTAAAGCTTTCAGTGATTACCTCTATCCACCCAGTTTAATGAAATTACCAAATCTGGACAGCTCTCTCAATATTGGAAACAAGGCTTTATTACCCCAATCAAAAAGAAAAAATGGGAAGCCTGGTTTTGATGGCATTCGTCCTATTACCCTCACCTCAATTTTTTCAAAATTGTATGAAAGTTTTCTCGCAGACTGGCTTAAGATGAAAGCCCTCCCCCTCATTGATCTTAGACAGTTTGGTAATCTTAAAATCCACGTCAACTTCTCATTACCTGATCCATCTTGTTGATACCATAGGTAAATTACTTGAAAAACCTAACACTTGGCTTAATCTGATCTCTATTGATCTTCAAAAAGCTTTCGATTTGACTAACCACAATTTGCTCATAGATAAACTTATAAACGAAATTCCACATTGAAACTTTCCTTGTTAAGCTCGTTGCCTCTTTTCTTTCTAATAGATCTCAAGCAGTTAAATATCTAAATTGTTTCTCAGATTATCTCTCCCATATTTAATGGCATTCCTCAGGGGACTATTCTAGGCCCTCTCTTTTTTTCTTATGATTAACACCCTTTCAACCCTTTATGACAATAGATGGAAATTTGTCGATGACTTGACAGTTTTTAGAGATATGTCATAAAAACATTTTTAGCAACCCAATAGGCATACTCCAAGATATTGCCTGTGAGGCCTCTTCCCTTGACATGACAGTTAACCCTTCTAAATCCGCAATAGTCTCAGTAAGTTTCCTGAAATCCCCTCCCCTTTTTCTTGCTCCTATTCCTCCTGAAACCTCTGTCACATCTCTTAAACTCCTTGGTGTTACAATTTCTTCCAATTTGAAATGGGATGCTCACATAAATAATATCCTGCGACAAGCAAACACCTCGCTTTCCCTCCTTAAACTTTTAAATAAATTTAGTTGCCCCCAATCACATTTACTACAAGTATACATTTCTTTTGTGCGTCCATATGCACAAAGGAAATGTATAGTATGCCTTGTCCTGTGTGGCACCCTGGCCTCGCAAATGAAGCAACACAAAAGATTGAAAATGTCCAAAAGAGAGCTCTAAAAATTATTTTTACAGAGGGCAAAGATACCATATTTGCATTTGTTAAATATTTCAAAACTAGAGACCCTCGAGAGAAGAAGAAATAATTTGTGCCTCCGTTTTGGTAAGTTGGCACTTTTGAACCCCCGTACGCGAACCTTTCCCTGAATACCATGTACCTGATAGAAATCGTCCTCCACGAACTGTGTCCTAGCCTATCCCCAACTTATCTCCCATTATTTGTACTACCTTGCGGTACAAGAAATCTTTTATCGCTTTTTTTTTACTGATATAATAAATAGTTGTTAATTTGTACATAAATTTTATCCTATCTCTTACATGATAAAAGAAACAGCTCGTTTTTTTTCCCCTATCCCCAGTTTTTATGTTTTTAACTAGTCCCATTTTGCAGTTTTTAATATAACTGACAAAGGAATCATATAGCATTCCGATATGTATTTTTTTTATTTTATTTTAAGAACAGTACTGTTCTTTAGCTGGCGTGGGGTGTTTAGCCAGCTCCTCTTAATGGTAGTTTCTGCTTGTTTGACAAAAGGTTCTTTATGTACATTCCGATTTTCGGTTTGAGTTTGATACATTTATTGATTTTTTTTATGGTAGCTTTACGCATTGTTTGCCAATTTTGTTGTTGTTGTGCTTTTGTTATGATTCTCTTGTTTATTTGTTTTTTATGGACTTCAAAATTCGAATTCGGCCCTTCAGGGCTTGTGATAGTAATTTCTCGAAATAAATATCTATAAACAGTAAGGCAAAATCTGGATTCTTATAGAGGTTAAATAAAAAAAAACAAGTTTTTTAACTGCAAAAGCTTGACATTAAACTTATACGAACAGAAAATTCCGAAATGAAAGGGGCTGTCCCCTTCAACGCCTCGCTCTTTACGCTAAAGTTTTTTATTGTTTTAAAAAATAAAGTTGTCAATAAAAAGCGTAAAGAACGAATTATTAACTAAATTAGTTTCTTAGTCAATAAAAACTACACAATTAGAAACGAACAGAAATTAATTAAAAAAAAAACTGTTTTCGCAACAGAAGCTTGTCAAAGAAAATTAAAAACCTATATTAAACCAAAGATGAGCAGAGATAAAGTCAAATAATTTCCTCAGCGTAAAACTACCCCAAATCACCATAAAAAAATAAATCAAACTCAAAACGAACAGAAATTACAAATGAGTACAACTCAAAATAAGCGGTAAATACCACAAACAGGAGTAGGCTAACGCCCCAGGTTTCATCTAAAATAACAGCACTAATTGCACTGGAAACAAAACACATTTTAAATGTTTCTATTTTTTTTTAATTTAATAAATCCAAAATCATTCAAACTTTAAAGGAATGAATACCAGTCTATATAATAAAAATCCACAATGATTTACTTTTCCATTAATCTTGGTTATTGGCTATTTGTTGTTTTTGTTTTTTGATGCTATAAAAACAAAAACACAGATATTGAAAATAAGGATTGTTTCAGTGAAGTGCAAATTAAGTACTGTTCTTTAGCTGGCGTGGGTATGTGTTAGCCTTGCTCCTCTTTGCGTAGTAGTTTCTGCTTGTTTGTAGTTTGGCATGGTTCTTTATTGTAATTTCTTTTCGGTTTGAGTTTGATATATTTATTGATGGTAATTTATGGTAGCTTTACGCTGGTAAAATTACTTGACTTTATTTCTGCTCATCTTTGGGTCAATGTAGCTCTTTACTTTTCTCTAGAAAACTTCTTTGGTGGAAGTTTTTTTTTCTAAATTAATCCTATGAAATATTCATATTTTTTTGAATAATAATTTATATTTCCTATCATCTGTTTTCGAAAAAAAAATAAATACCTTCATAGTAAAGCTTGATGGAGCAGGATTTTTAGGCCCAGTCAAATTTGGTCAGTGTAATCTAATGCCAGACTCAAATAACAATGTAGATTTTTCTTCCTGTCTATTTAATTTGACCAGGTATGTTTTATTATCAATATCGTAAATGTTGTTTACTCTCATCCCTATGCACCTAGAAAATAGTAAACATTCATAAATAAATAAAAAAAAATCAAACAAATATGAAGTGCAGAAACACTAGAGCATTTAATAAACTTCTGAAGTCCTGGTATCTTTATTTCAACAATCCAACAAGGTTACCATTCTTTAAATGGAATTCGCTACTTCTGCTAACATCGCACTGCAGCACCATGCCACCTAAGGTCAGCGAAGCTGCGCAAACCCCTTCTCCGTCCCAATCTATTCAAAGCTTCGCCCTTTAATTTTTTCTTCCATTCAGTTCCAATTTGCCATAAACCCTTTCTTACACCCCCCCCCCACCACATTAAGAGTATCCTATTTTTTTCGGGAGCCCAGGTGAATGGGCAAAAAGCCCAATTTTTGGCGAAACTATCCTGCTTATTTTGCAAAACTTGACCTACCAATCTTAACCTGTATTTCATTATATCCCAAGACATTAGGACTAAAGTACATATGAAGCTTATTGTTTGATATACGGTCAGTCAAACGAGTACCTAAGCCCGTCCATATATAATTCCTCATGGAAAAATCTAGTATATCTTCCTCAACCTTTCAAAGCATCCGCGCCTGAGAATCATACTGAACCACTGTGACTATTACGGCTTCCAATATCCAAGTCTTAGTTTGAAGACATAATTTCCTTTTCTTTGAAATTTTTTTTTCAGCAGCAAAAAAAAAGCCTCCCGTCCTTCCGCTATTCTACTATATAGATTTTCGCGGCATCCACCATTTTTGCTAATGCTACCCAGGTTAGTGAAGTTGCCCGTTTGGTTTGTTTTGTTTTCATTACCTAATATCACCTCTTCATCCCATTTATTCCTAGTTTAACCGATTTCATTTTCTTAACATTGATTTTCAAATCTATTACCATAGCATGAACTCTCAAGATCTTAAAAAAAAAATTCGATTAGTTATTAATAATTCTAATTAAGACACTCGCATCATTGTCTTATCCAAGTCTAGCGGAGTTTTTCCTTCCTAGTTGAAACTATCTTTTCCAACAGCCCTCGAAGTATTCCTTAGAACAAAGCCCATCAAAATAATCGGTATAAACAGGACAACGACACAGCACAAATCAATTCCAGATTCCACACTCAACCAACTATAAACCTCACTTTGTAGTACTTATCTGGTATACCGAAAAAGGGTAGGATCTTTATTGTTAAGCTTGTCTATCCGCTGTTTCAAATGCCTGTTCATAATCTATAAAACTCAGGATCTAAGGGGTCTTGACACTCTGGTTCAGACACCTCAATTGTTTATCAAATCTTAGTGTGACAATGTGTTCAATGTATCCTTTCACCTTCCTATAGGCCTTTTCTGGCGACATTGTGGATCAACAATCTGTTCTGGCGAGACTTTGTTGATCAACCCTTGCGTTCAAGCGACCAACAAAGGCTTTGTTGATCAATAATGTGGATGAAATCAACCCACAGTTGAATTTGTTGTTTGTCAATTATGTCAGTCAAATCTAAGCGTGAAATAATAAGGATGGAAATCATACGGGATTTTTTTTACAATTTAGAATAGGAAAAAAACAATTATTTTGTCATAAATTTTTATTATATATTGTTGACTTGATCTCTTGCCTAAAATAAGGCGTGATAAGATACTTTCTTTTAAATTAACTATCGCCTTTACAAATGACAGTGAAGAAATCTTGTTCTGTTTTATGGAAAAATTCAAATTTGATGAGACAGTGAAAAGGTTTACAAACAGTCAAATTACAGGAGTAAACACGAGTTTAAATAGAACAGTAAAACAATAATCAACTGGTTTTGAAAATATTGCCAATATTTCCAACAATAATAACCATTCGTGTTCTCGCGAAAAGTATTGTCGATAAACAAATCGGTTCTGGCGATTTTTGATCAAAATTGTTGATCAACTATTGAAAATATTGCCATTTAATTCCAACAATAATAACCATTTGTGTTCTCGCGAAAATTATTGTTGATAAACAAATCTGTTCTCGCATTTGATGACCAACACTGTTGATCAAAAATTTATTCGCCAGAAAAGGCCCTATACCACTCTGTTCTTCCCTTAAAACTTTATCTACAGCAACTCTTAGTCTAATCATGCCTATAAGTATCAATTTTCTGCAACTTTATTGTATAATTTTCTACAACTTTATTGTTCTTTCATCTGGCCAAAACTCGAGTTTGCTGGTCCAGGTCTTTCTTCAGAGCATATATCTATATGATTGAAATGTCCAAAAACGAGAACTTAGAATCATAAATGGTGAAGGGAAGGTTCCATATCATTATCTACTAGGTAGATAATGATATGGTAATATCATTAATATCCTGTGCCTTCATTTCGGTATTAAGTCCCTGTCTGTTCCCCGATAACGTTCCATCATCCCCGAACCATACCATCCCGCCGGCAATAGACCGTCCCGTAAAAAATACCAAAAAGTCCCTAAACTGACTCCCATCCCCGCTAAACATGAAAGATATCGGAAGAATTTTGTTCCGAGTTTTGTTGAGTTGTATAATAACCAGGATATCTAGTCATTAATTGCATTGTTATCCATTTATTTTTTATTTTCGACTTTTTAACTAAGTGTTGACTCTTCTTTTTTTTATGTACCTTTTTTTTTCTTTTTTTATGTACTTTTTTTTTATATACAATGGAATTATGTCTGACGTGAAAGTGTCAATTTTTATAGATATGATATACATATTTATACTTGTGCTTTTTTGACGAAAAATTCAAATTCGGCATCCATGCTGTGATAGGGATTTTTAAAATAATATTCTATTCTATACTATCATGCTAAGTAATTTGCTTTTTTATGGAAATCAGGCTAATATCTCTGTAGTTACTACATTCACTACTTTCCCTTTTCTTTATAAATGGGCTTGATTGAAGATTTCCTAGAGTCACTAGGTACTTCCTCCATATCAAAAAGTATATTCATAATCTTCAGTACTTCATCTCTAGCTTAGTAACCAACATATTTCATAAGCTTATTTACCATGCTATCAGCAACTGAAGCCTTATTAAATAATCTATCAACGAAAATCGCCAGTAATTGAAAAATTCTTGGCAAAAATGATAGATTAAATTTCGAATTTCTAATTTATAGGACTAAATAGCAGCTCAAACATAGAGTTTCATTTAAACAATCTGAAGATTTGGAATCTGGAATACAAAACAAAGCTATTCACAAATTACAGATATAGTTTTTAGACTCCATGCCATGTCAGATGTTCTTTGCCAATTCTGTAGTTCCTAACAATGTTGTTCTTACAGAACAAGGCAAAATTACATCATGACAAAGGACTTTTCTTAGTTTGACAATTCCAAAACTGATAAAATTTACCGATTTCGCAGCTGTTTAGATTTCTGCAAGGAAGTGGGTGGTCCCCTCCCACTTGGATTTTGAAAGCACACAAATATCCAAAATAACTTTAAAAAGAAGACATATTTAGAACAAAAAGATGTGAAAGGCTTCTAATGTTGTGGGGGTGGGCTAATAGGTTTTCAACATCCACAAGAAATGACACTAGCAGTGCCATTTTGATTATTTCACCTTTAAATGGCATCTCTCTTTATTAGCCTATATCCTAAAAATTTCATAGAGCTGTGTTGATTTGCTGTTAATTTTTTATTTTTTCTTAAAGTTGTGTTTTTCTGATTGAATACCAGTTTCAAGTATGGAAAAAAATAAAAGCATAGTCTCTTTAATTTTTTTTTATCAAAGTATTGAGTAATTCACTTCTCAAGTAGTAGTCGTTCCAAAGTTTTAGGGATCCAGGAATAGTGATAAACTGCCATAATAGCAAAACCCACAAGATAAAAAACACAAGCAAAAAGGTAAAAATCCAAATAAACACAAAATATTCAATACTGTGCTTGACAGTACAAGCACTACAGTATTGAAATAAAGAATAAAACTTTTAAACTGTATTGTAGGCATTGAGGGGTGCAATCCAAGCGCACTTTAGTTCAATAAAGAAAAGCAAAGCTCAAAACTAAGTGCCACCTTGAAATTGCATCTTTCTCTAGTAGCCCTTGCCCTAAAAATTGGACAGACCAACCCTAAGTTGCTTTTCATTAGCGAATCTTTTAAGTTAATAAAAAAAAACGAAAAACAGACTACTTTTTTCACCAAAGTGTTGAGTAATTTGCATTTCAAGCAATAGGTTTTCAAAAAGTCTAGAATGCCAGGAATCTGCCATAACTGCAAAACACTCAGCAGGAAAAAATAAAAAAAAAGTAAAACATTAACAATAACCACACAAAAAATTAAATATTAAGTTGCACAGTATAGGCACACTACAGTATTGGGATAAAGAATCAAGGCAACTTAGCTCTATTGTAGACATTGACGGATGAAAACTAAATTTACTTTAATTCAAATATAGACAAGTCGAGT
The DNA here is from genome assembly GCA_027921565.1 of Artemia sinica. Classification (NCBI taxonomy): domain Eukaryota; kingdom Metazoa; phylum Arthropoda; class Branchiopoda; order Anostraca; family Artemiidae; genus Artemia; species Artemia sinica. The sequence goes on along the minus strand of CM051260.1, from coordinate 47,386,706 downwards.
TTAAAGCGTTCATTCCACTTTGAAACTCGACTTATCTTTAGCAAGCCTACTTTCTTTAGTAGCCCTAATCCTAAAAACTGAACCGAGCTATTATAGGTTATTTTTAATAAACAAATTTTTAAAGATCATATGCTAATATTTTATAAAATATATAAATAAATTTTTGTACATAAATATTTATATTATATATAAATATCTAAATATTGGTACTTGTATGATAAACGCCCTACTATTCAATAGTCCAGTAAATCTACGGAAAAAAAACCGACGATCTGGGACAAAATTGCAATATAAAGGATTTTACACCATTTTGTAGACAAAAAATTCTGTACAGCATACCAAACGTCCCCAAGAATCCCCTTGGCGGAACAGGGTGAAAAAAACGGGGGGAAACGGGAAAAATCCAGGGGAAAAACCCAAAAACTTACGACCGGTAGTTTTTGATGCTGAGAATGGCATTCCTGATGCTCTCGGGTCCAAGAAGATCGAATATGCGTTTTTTTGCTGTGTAATAAGTCGTTCCTCCGTTTCCCCACTAGGGGGAAAAGAGGGGGGAAATAAAGATCCTGTACATCAGTCTGCAAGACTTGTTTTCTAGGGTTTCCCAGTGCGAGAAGAATGAATATGTTACTTTGATTGCTCTTGTCATTAGCCTTTCCCCCCGTTTTTCCAGTTACAAGGGAAAAAGAGGGGGAAATCAAGATATCCTCTAAGGGAAAAGATAGTCAGACGGATTTCAAGCACAAAACTGATTGAAAAATCGGCTCGGTTTTCAAAATCCACTCGGATTTCCGCTATGTGTGAATACTCCATAAGTCTAAGTGCATACACATACTGCCATCTATAGCTTTAACATAAGCATTGGACGCATTTTACTGATCATAAAAGTAAGACAGGTAAGACTAGTGACCTAGTTTTTGAAATTCGCGCTAGTCCATCCCTTCAAGGCTTTCTCTAAAGCGGCGCTCACACACAGGTCGCAAAGTACTTTAAGTCAACTTTACGACCGGTCGTAAGGTTCAAAGTACATTCCCACACTGATCTAAAGTGGCCGTTAAGATCGTAAAGTGAATTCAAACTTTAGTGAAAATTTGGAGTTTTCCTTATAGCTCAGGCTGTTTTCAAATGTTTTATGTGGTGAGGCAGAGCAGAAATAGAAGGAAATAATTTGTGTTACTCGGAAAGTACGACGCGTCATATTTAAGACGCTGGCTGTATAGTTCCTAAATTCTATTTTTACATGTGGATGAGGGGTAAACCTTACGTACAAACTTAAGGTAATTTCCTTCCTCACTTTACGTCCTATGTCTGAGCGCCACTTAATTGGTAAAAATTCTTAACTGCGCCTCCTGGCTTGAGGCTGTTTAGAGGTGTCGAACTCACAAATCTTATGGACAGATTCGCTTTGTGGGTTGTTTTTCGCGTCTGAAACAGGGCTTAGGTTTAGCCGCCACAAGTGTGACTACAATGTGGCTCGTGCAAAAAGGTCCACTTTCTTGCCTAATAAATTTTTGTTTACAGTTTTCATATGACATCCGAATCATGGAGGAAGAAGATAACGTTGCAAGTTCTGGAGCCGCAGCATCCGTACTGGTGATGAAAGTGTCAGAATCACAAACAAAAGAGCTCTTCGGATCAACGGGGCAAGTGTGCAACGGGGTGAACAGATAACAGTTTAAGACAGTGAAATAGTACACAGCCAGTGCAGAAAAGACTACTGCCGTCCGACGTCAATAGCTTGTCATAGGCAGCGCATAAGTAAAGAACGATGTTGGCACAATGTATCATTATTTTTTTTCCCCTGGTTTTAGACCAAGGCACTTCGTATTGAAAAAGTTGTAGTAGAAACTTCGAAAAGGGCTCATCCGATTGGAAATTGGGGTTCCTAGTGCCCTTTTTATATTCGAAAGTGACTGGAGGGCAACTAGCCCCCCTCCCCCCCCCCCACGTCCCATCATTCCCCAAAACACATCCAATCAAAATTTTGAGATAGCCATTTTGTTCAGCGTAGTTGATTTCCAGATAAAAAATGTGTTTTTGAGGGTCACTCCCCCTCAACCCTCAGGGCAAGGGTTTTAAGTTATGTCCTGGGGGCATATAAGAACGATGTTGGCACAATGTATTATTATTTTTTTCCTTTAGACCAGGGCACTTCGTATCGAAGAAATTGTCATAGAAACTTCGAAAAGGGCTCATTCAATTGGAAATCGGAGTGGCTTGTGCCCTTTTTTTTAATAGTCGAAAGTGATTGGAAGGCAACTAAAACCCCTTCCACGCCCACCGTTTCCAGAAACACATCCAATCAAAATTTTGAGATAGCCATTTTGTTCAGCGTAGTTGATTTCCAAATAGAAAATATGTTTTTGAGGAGGTCACTCCCCTACAAACCCTCACGGCAAGGGTTTTAAGTTATGCCCTGGGGGCATATAAGAACGATGTTGGCACAATGTATTATTTTTTTTTTTTTTTTGCTTTAGACCAGGGCACTTAGTATCGAAGAAGTTGTCGTAGAAACTTCGAAAAGGGTTCATTCAATTGGAAATCAGAGTGGCTTGTGCCCTTTTTAATAGTCGAAAGTGAATGGAAGGCAGCTAACACCCCTTTCACGCCCACCATTTCCCGAAATACATCCAATCAAAATTTTGAGACAGCCATTTTGTTCAGCGTAGTTGATTTCTATATAAAAATTATGTTTTTGAGGAGAACACTCCCCTACAGCCCTCAGGGCCAGGGTTGCAAGTTATGCCCTGGGGGCATATAAGATTTTTATAGAAAGCGTTGTCATAGAAACTTCAAAAAAGGCTCATTCGATTGGAAATTCAAAGGGCTAGTGCCCTTTTTAATATCGAAAGTGTTTGGAGGGCTTCTTACCCCCCTCTCACGCCCACTTTTTCCCCAAAACACACATCCAATCAAAATTTTAAGACAGCCATTTTGTTCAGCGTGGTTGAAACTTCTGGAAATTAGGTCTTTGAGGATGACTACCTCCCCCCCCCCACAGCCCTCTGGATAAGGGTTGTAAGTTATGCCCTGGGAGCATATAAGGTTTTATAGAATGCGTTGTCGTAGAAACTTCAAAAAGGGCTCATTCGATTGTAAATTGAAATGGACAGTGCCCTTTTTAACAGTCAAAAGTGATTGGAAGGCAACTAACACCCCTTCCACGTCCACCATTCGCTGTCCGCGGCAGGATATATTCTATAAGCTCAGATTTGCATGCAGCTGATGCAGTGTATCACAAGATATGCTACTTTAACTTCAAAACTCTAAGAGAGATTCCATAGCGGTACTCTAGTGCAACTGATCCGGTGAACGCTGCTGGAAGGCCACAGAAGAGCACAAATCGAGATGCATTCATTGAAGCTGTTAATTATTTCGAAGAACTCGAAGATGAACAGTTTACAGTGAAAGATATAGCAGAAAAGATGAGGCCTTTTCTTGGACCAGACCAGTCACCGTACACCACAAAACATATAAAACGACTCCTTAATGAAACCTATGGCGACCACATTGTTACAACTGACATAGGCCGACAGACTGGTGTTGTGACTTTCCGGCAAACAACACATGAAATCCTTCGTAATTTTACAGAACACCACAGCCGAGTGAAGAAGATCAGCTGAAGTTCATGATAGAGACAGTGGTCAAAGTAATTAAGAATGACATTAAGTTAGTGCAGTGTACAGACCCTGACTACCTGAGCCTGAGAAGTATAGAAGAAAAGGAAAAAGTTGTGAATTTCTTACCACAATCTCTGAGGCTCCTTTTTTCTCTACTAATCGCGGGATCAGACAAGGATCTACTTGTATGTTCAATCGGTCAAGCAATAATGCAGGCTTAACTTCCCCGATCTTTGCTCGCTCCTTTACAAGTATATCTTGGAGTCCAGCTACTTTAGTAGCTTTTTTTGTGCAGTCCTGTCCTTAAGACAACTGCACTCAATTGCGCAATATATCGAATGGTATGGCAGCAGCAAGGGATGTCAACGCGTATGCAGCAAAGGCAATAGGAAAACAAATTCTGAAATCAATGGACGACGCCGATGCCGATCGCTACATCTCCAAACGCAAAAGCAAAGCGATTACGATGGCCTATAAAGGCAACATTTCCGAAGCTGATGGTGAAGACATATAAATTGACGCAAGTCTTCTGCTCCAACGTCTTGTAGCAGCGGCAACTACAGCCAGAGGGGATATAGAAGAAACTCTCAATCAATCCTACTGCCCTTTTCAAATCGTCAAGCCTGCCACGACAGCCAGATAAAGTGAAGCTAGCGAAAGCTATTTGGAAACCTGTGAACGTGCTATCAAAAGAGCCGGAAAAATACGTGATCGATGGCGGATTGCTATTCCAGCATATTCCATGAAAAAATATTTCGAACAGACTGCAACAGACGTTTCATGTTACACAGAAGTATTCTGCTTCGAAACACTTTGTCTTTGATACGTTACACAGAAGTATTCATGGTCCATCTACCAAAGGTGTCACCCAGGTTAGACAAACAAAAGGTATCCAGTGTCCAACCGTCGATTTCGCACTGAGTATGAAGCTGCAAAGGAAGAAGGAGGACTTCTTGCGGAATGCCAACAATAAGCAGAACATTATTCGAGCTCTTGGTAAGAAGCTTGTCCAAGCTGGCCTCACTATCCTTCATGCAGAGAGAGATGCGGACGTTCTGATTGCATTGACAGGTGTTGATGCAGCCAAGGAAAGAGTAACCGCAGTAGTCAGAAACGACACTGATTTATTGATCCTTCTCCTCCATCACCTGCCTTCGGAAGCCAGGGATCTCTACTTTGAAACCAGTACCAAGTCAAGCACACTGTCAACTAAATACTGGCACATCAACTTTATCAAAAGATCGCTTGGACAGGTTTGTCATTATATTCTTGTTGGCCACGCTCTTCTTGGTTGCGACACAACGTCTCGTTTGTTTGGAATAGGAAAGCAGGCTGTCCTGCCATTCCTGAAAATCCATGAAGAATTTAGGAATAACTGTGGAGTATTCCTTAATCCGCGATCTAGCGAAGGAAGAAGTCCGGCAAGCGGTGGTGAAAATCGTTTGCTGTGTTTCTACAAGGCTAAGGAAGGGGAAGGTCTCAGCCAAGCTAGTTACAGGGTTTTTCTTGAAAAACTGAACCATTCCAAAGACATCACTTTTGTGAACCCAGAGAGACTTCCACCAACTCCGTCGGCTGCGAAATTTCATTCTTATAGTCTTCTATCAGGTAATGGAATGGCGTAATACTGCGTCAGAATTCGACCCAAAAGACTGGAGTTGGCGATTACATGATGGACGCCTCACTCCGATCATGACAGACATCGGACCTGCTCCGCCTCATCTACCAAATGTGATTCGTTGCAGATGCATCCCGTTCCAACTGTGACAGTTCATGCTGCAGTTCTTGAAAAAAAACGGATTGCCTTGCACACTTGCTTGCAAAGACTGCCAAGGACTTGCATGTTCCAATAAAGATGTTTTTGTCGATAACGATAAAGAAGACGATGTATAGTAAAATCCTTAATCTTATCCTTTTTAGTTCAATTAAAAGTATAATTATCTTTTGCTGTGATTACCGAAGTTACCTGATTTGTTTCATTTTTTACATTTAGTTTCTATTATATAGTCAAAGTAAATCTGCCCACGTACTCCGAAGGCCAATGCATTGTATCCCCTGCGGTGAAAACACTGCAGAAAAGGAAGATATGAATCTAATACCATGTTTTTAGAAATCATCGAGTCAAAAAACCTTGGGGGCAACATTTTGACCAGTCATATCGCACAACTCTCGAGTATACTGTTTTCCCCCTCCCCTGCTAAAGGGGAAATCAAACCAAGTCACGCGATAAAACAATATACTTTTTTTTTCGATTTCTCCGCGCAGAAAAAGAGCAGACGTGAAGTTCGAGCGCACAATAAATCTGCCCCTGAATTTTCACAATGTTCCCCCTTTTTCTCCATTTTCCCCCGTTTTTTACCCTGTTCCGCCAAGGGGATTTTTGGGGACTTTTGATATGTTGTACAGAATTTTTTATCTACAAGATGGTGTAGAAATCTTTTATATTGCAATTTTGTACTAGAGTTCCGTAGATTTACTGGGCTACAAGTTGTTCATTCATTGGCACATTCTAGAACTGGGTTTTTTTCGTTATTTTTTTCAGCTTAGCGTGAGAAAACACAAACACAAGTGACAGAATAGATGGAAAATATATAATTTGGGCTATATATTTGCATATTAGGGGAGGGGGTGCTGTAAAGTATTGGACAGTGTGAAGTTAGAAGACAATTCTTACTACATAGTATGCAGAATAATTGTACCTAACACATTACTCACACAGACCCACTATACTGTACCCCCCCCCCCACCATCCCTGATGGGCAAATATATAACCCAAATTTGTTTCTACAGAATTATATTTTTATCTTACTTTGGTATATTTCATTAGGATTGAGCATCACAGAAACATATTACAAGAAAATTAGGTAGGGCATATATCATACAAGTATCTAAATATTTTCTATTGTGCTAATATATATGCTAAACTAGGTCATATACTAATAGTTTCAAGCCTAAATTTAGTTCAGATACAGCTAAGTCAAGTTCATAGCTTTGTAACACCTTGAAACTAGACTTATTGTCAGTAGGCCTACTTTCTTTAGTAGCCCTTAACTTAAAAATCGGACAGAGCTACTTCAGCTTGTTGTTAATCAGCAAATTTTTAAAGGTACCATTTGACAATAGTTTTAAGTTTGACTCTAGCTAAAATACCAAAAGTTGGGCTAAAAACTGGAAAAAAATAGTGTTTGTGGAAAGAGTACCATTTTTGGACTTGTGCTGTTTTTAACAAACAGGTGTTCTTTCAGGGAGTAGGTGACAGTACTAGCATCTCTAATGTTGGAAACAAAACTAGAACCAATCGTCTCAAATGATTATCAAAGATTTGTAGTAGGTGTTTTAAGCTTGCTTTCCATATAATATTAGTCATGATATAAAGTACCAAGCACAGTGAAAATGAAATCTGATTATACAAATTGGCTAAATGGAAACGTTCACAACAATATATACCTTTAAAAATTAGGAATTTCAAGAATTCAAGTTTTAATAAAAAAGATCTCCATGTGAAGAAATGCAGTTTTCGCTAGAAGTCAGTGCCCAATGAAAAAAGAAAAACGGCCAAAAATAAGCCATGAACATGTGGCACCAAACAGCGTAAGATGGTGTAGCTTTCCTGTAAATGTGTAGTTGTCATTGAGAATCAACAGATTATTAACATTCACATTGTTATTCACAGATGGTGACATTCATATTGTTATTTTCAGATGGTAACATTCATATTGTTATTAACAAATATATTGCTAACATTTAACGATTTTGCTTATATTTACGGTTGAACAAAGCAACATTTACTTTCTTAAGAACTTGATAATCTGAAACAACTAAAAAAACTTAGTTTTCAGGTGTAAATAGACCTAGGATGGGTCCAGGAAAAAAAAAATGTTTTTATTTAGTTGCCTTTTTTACTTAAAGTATTAATTCATTGATTAAAAATATAGATATTGTTATGAAAATAAAAAGGATCTTAGTTGTAGGTCTTTCAAGGGTAATACAGCAAAACCTTGCTTGGCAGTGGGCCCTGATTGTTTAGATGGTAGACTGGGGCAACAGCCAATTCAACAGCCAAAGTGTTATCCAAGGAAACACTTGTACATGCCATACTTTTTTTTCTTATGCAGAAATTATGTATTGAATACAAAAAAAAAACTAACACCTTTGGCACATCACATCCAAGCAATTCCTTTTTTAATCACTTGTAAGTAAACCAAAAATATTTTATTCAAGATCAGTAGTCTCAGATCACACAATTTTACCAAAAATAGCTCTTCCAGAACATAAAAATAAATAAATAAATACAAGGTGAAAATTAAATGTCTGAATCCATACCTTTTTAAGCCAGAAACTGCAGCAACAACATCAGTAGATGCAAATTTATTCTTCATTTTTGATTTGAACCTCCAAATAAAAAGAATCAATGTATATATATATATATATATCATATATATATATATATATATATATATATATATATATATATATATATATATATAATATATATATATATATATATATATATATATATATATATATATATATATATATATATATATATATTATATATATATATATATATATATATATATATATATATATATATATATATATATATATATATATATATACATATATATATGTATATATATATATGTATATATACATATATATATATACATATATATAGATATATATATATATATATATATATATATATATATATATATATATATATATATATATATATATTATATATATATATATATATATATATATATATATATATAACAACACTACAGCAAAATAACATAGAATCTTTGTTTTTAACAGCTTCTTTATTAGTCAGTACCATGAAAAATTGAACACATTTAGAAGCATGAGATATATCAGTCTATCATTTGCAGATTCTGGATGGTCAAGAATAAAGAATTGTTGTCAGATAATCTCATCTATTCTTTTAACTATTTGATTTATAAGATGCAGTAAGTGGACATCAAAAGCAACCAAGTCACTAAGGCTGATTTAAATGAGAAAGTAGGATTGATGAAGGCTATACCTCTTATAGTCATAGCCTCTATTCTTCAATTATCCATTCATAATATACAAATATTACACAAAATACTGCAGAGATGCAAACAAGAAAAAGAATAATTTCAAGGAGGAGGGTATGGTGTGAATCAAATAGGGGGAGAGAGCTTTGATTGGAGAGCAAAAATAACAGCAGCAAGCAACTGCGCAGCCTTTTTATCCAAAAAATGTGCATGAATGTGAGCTATAAAAAAAAGAGCTGCACAAAAATAACCTGGACACATGTTGGATAGTCAATCCAAATCATTCCCCTCCCCACAAGTTGTTTATCCATTGATTGTAGCCTGTTTTTTAATTTTTCAAAAAGGGCATTTTACTAACCATAGGTAAATCAGGAAGGAGGGAAATTTCCATGAGGTGAATCTTGGGCATAAGTAGGTTTTTCAGGTTGGATAACAATGAGAACAAGTATTTTATTAAGAATTGTAAATAAACCCTTGGGAGTCAAAATTGGATGTACAAGAGTGATTTTGGGCTTTACTGAAGTGAAGCTTCTCTCCTTAATGAAAAGATAATCAAGTTTTTAATATTGCTTCAATTCCATCTTAGCTGTGACAAGATGAGATGAGAGTTTAGAAGGCTCTTTTCAGAAAATGTGACACCTGAATGGAAGGAACTGTCAAGTGGCCCTTGTGTTAAGGGTCTGCAGTTTTTTTGTCAGCATAAAGTACTAAGAGGGCCTCAGGAGGAGGGGGGAGGGGGTGTAAAAAAAATCTATACCTAAAACCTCTCAACAGTATATACTGAACAACTTTTCAAAGTTCCCTGGCAATCTGATGAATAGTGTAGTAGGCCTAGTATATACAGGACAGACAGACATAGTCTACATTTATTTTTTAAATAGCCTAGGCCTAGAAAATGTGTCTAAAGGTCATTGAAAGTCAAAATCCTTTTCAGGGGGAAGGAGTAAAGGAAGGTGCTTCAAAATACATTCACAGGTGATCATTAAGGGCTATGTAACTATTCTTGAGTTTAATTTAACGTCAACTACTTTCCAAAATAAACAAAATCTCCTTATTTAGAATTTAACTTAAAACTTTTGCTCAATATTGATTTATACATTTTTAATATTTGTAAAACTATTTTTAAATCTGGCAAAAGAAACCATGAAATACCTAACATCCTGTTGAGACAACATAGAATTATTTTTCAAAAACCTAAAACCAAAAAAAAATGAGAATAAAATCCAAAATTTAGGTGAAATATTTTTTGTCAAAATTCAGACATGCTATGCAGACCTACTGAGCCCATACTAGCTGAGTGGTTGGCATGCTGAACTCATAATCCTGTTTCTATAAGGGCAGGAGCGTGGGTCCTTATGCTGCTGATTATACTGGACCCACAATCCTGTTTATATAAGGGTAGGGGCTTGGGTCCTTATGCTACTGATTATTTGCTGGAAATTCAGATTTGCTAGGCAGGCCTGTACTTGTCTATTGTATAAAACACACTTAAGAAGTGAAGTTTGGTGATAAAAAATATGATGAAAATAAAATACTTTATTAGCAAAATTGTGAAGGTCATTTGTGAATTATTGAATTGGGAGCTTTGGCATTGGCTGACCATCTCAAAGACAAAGAAAAGTTCATTATTAAACGCAATTCATGACCAAGTTCATTTCAGTTCATTATTAATGCGATTCTTGAGGACACTATTTAGTTTGCTTTGACTAGTGATAGAATATAGTGTCTCACCATGGATGTTCAAATTGAGATTTGGGATTTGTCTAGGACCAAAGAACAGCCAATTATATTTTTCCAGGATAAGGGGTTGTTGCCAAAAAACAAAACACTGCATCAATGGACAAAGCACAACTTGTTGTCTCTGGCCTGGTGTCAACAAGAGCAAGGCATTTCCAAACAAATGGTTGTCAATTGGAATAACTGTCTCTGTGAAGTATGGATGTTTTCTGTACAGCAGAAAAACTGTGGGAAAATTGGAGGAATTGGTCATATAGTGGAAATAGATGAATCCTTGTTCACAAAAAGGAAAAATAATGCAGGAAGAATCTTACCGCAAACAGTGGGTGTTTGGTGGAGTGAGCTGAAAAACTGGTGAAAGATTTTTAGTGGAGGTCTCCAACTAAGGAGCAGAAACTTTACTCCAGCCAATTGGAGTAAAGTTTCAAGTTTGCTTCTTGAATCTTTATTCAAGATGGCTTCTAGGATCATTATTCAAGTTTGCTTCTAGGATCTTTATTATTTATGGTGTTATGTTTTATTTTTATTTGAATAAATTGAATTCAATTGAACAAATTAAGCATAACATAGAGCCAGGATCAATAATCATTTCAGATTGTTGGAAGGGTACAACACAATTGAGGTGGAACAAGCAGGTTTCACTCATTTGAAAGCAGGTTTCGACAAAAATAATTGTGTTGACCATGAAACCAGCACATCTACCCAAAAAGTAGAGAGAATGTCAGGTTCTGCAAAGTGGAGGAACAAAACAGCACCAAGGTAGGCTACATCCTGCCATCATTTACATTCATACTTAGTAGAGTACAAGTGGCGAGCAGCAATAAAGGCAGAGGGCCGAGTTAATTTTAACGCGATTCTTGAGGACATTTCTGCCTTCTAGGAGCATATTTCCAATTTACAGTTTTCACAATTTTGCTAATAAAGTATTCTATTTTCATCATATTTTGTTTGTTTTTTTTTTCATTAGCATTAACCAAACTTCACTTCTCGAGTGTGTTTTATACAATAGACAAGTACCAGCAGGCTTACCAAGCCATACTAGCTGAGTGGTTAGCATGCTGGACTCACAATCCTGTTTATATAAGTGCAGGAGTGTGAGTCCTTGTGCTGCTGTATATTTTTTTGAATGGGGGTCTGTGATGGGAATCTGTAAGCCCAGCCAAAGTAGACCCAGCTTCAAATGGGTCCTGGAGATATATGGGGGAAAATACAGGGAACATAAGATGACTTACCACCAAACACATATTGTACACCCAGCAAAACACAGAAAATGAGGAGATTTGTACCTGTGCTATGCAGACTGTTAATCAATATGTAAAAGTTATTTTCGATTTTTTTTTTAGGCAGGCATACAAACTTTTCTTCTAGTCTATAATCACATAAGCTTTGGAAATATGGAGAGGGTGGGGATACTAGATTAAAAACACTTTCCCATGATGCATTTTAGGCCCTATATACTGCAGCCTCCTGCTATGCTTGTGCCTCTGTACCCTGTTTGTGATTATATTATGCTTGTGCTTATGTTATACCATATTTGTGCCTTGCTTTTATGTTGCTTCATTTTGTAGGTGGCCTAGGTCATTAAATCCTAGTGATACAAATTTAATGGTTTCAAGTTTGGGTCTTTCAGGTTACCATGGACATTCAACAACCAAATATAAGTTAGGACTCTAATTTCCTTGTAAAGGAATGGAATCAATTTGAGCAACATGTACAACTCATGTTTGCCAAGCCTCTGTGTGGGAAAACTGAAAATATATGTGCAATTACCTTCTAAGTTGGACAGGAGAGAAGGGCAGAGAAATCTTCAATACCTTTGAATTTGAGGATGGCCACAAAATAGAGCCTCTCCTAGCACAGTTCCAAAAATATGCTAGCCCAACGAAAAATACTCTCTTTGCTATGTTTCTTTTTCAAAAGCAGGACCAGTTAGAAGGCAAAAGTATAGTAAAATACACACATAACTTGTTCACTCAAAACAAGACCCTCCATGAAATTACTAAACAAGACACATTCAGTTGGGGCCCAGAGCATGACAAAGTTTTGTATGAGTTTAAATATTCCATTGTTTCAATTACATCATTCTTTGACTACACTAGTAAAACTATTGGATTGAGGTTGATGCCTCAGGCCATGCCTTGGGAGCTCATTTTTGCTATGGTGGGGAAGTTGTTGCTTGTACATCTTGAGCACTGAATAAGACTGAACAAAAGTATTTGTAACTTGAAAAAGAGCTTTATGTGATTGTCTATGGCTGCAAGGATTTTCACTTTTACTTGTATAGAAGAGGTGTAAGTGGCATCACTGATCAATTACCACTGGAGACTGTTGCTGCCGGATTGGCTGCACTTACTTGACACAGATGACAAACTGCAGAAAGAAATAGATGCATATGTACAGCAAATTATCAAACACATACCAGTAAACATAAAACAAATTGGCAGCTATCAAGCTTGAAACCAATAAAAACTCCCAGCTAAATGCTGTTCTCAAGGCCATAAAGTTTGAATGGCCAAGCTAGAGGAAAATGCTTCAGTCAAGCATATTCAATCATTGGAGCATTCAGCACAAACACCTGAAAATAGCATCATCTTTAAAGGAGACAGAATTACAATGCCCCAAACACTAAAACAATTGCATGCAGCCTACCATGGTGTGGATAAAACACAAAAATGTGCTAAGAATATGAATTCAAATCAGAATGAGGCTTTAATCAACCATTCTATTCCACTTTTTCTCTGGCAAATATTGCATCTAACCTTTTCAAGTCGAATTGATTTCTTGATCACTTCAGATTATCATAGCCATTTTTTGCAGTTGATAAGTTGAGCAGCTTAACTTCAAATACAGCAGTTAGTAAACTGAAAACTCATTGTGCTAGATACAGAATACCATTGACATTAATATCAGATAATGGACCACAGTACTCCTCAGAAAAATTCCAAAGATCTGCAGAAGCCTGGGGATTCATGCACATCAAATCCAGTCCTATCTACCCACAGTCAAATGGCTTAATTAAGAAATCAGTGCAGACTGCTTAAAACCTTAAGACAAAGGCACCTGACAACAGTGTTGACCCCTACCTGGGATTACTGGAGCATAGAAATATGTCTGTAGCTGACCTTGCTTCTCCATCAAAACCCTTATGAGTTGGCAGTTGCAATCAACAGTACCATGCACAGTCAATCATCTACAAAAGAAAGTAGAAACTGTCAAAACTATGTCTTAGAAGTTGTGAGAGAATGTAAGAACAGCAAAAGCATCATTAATTTGACTGATAAATCAGTCAAAGCTCTAGCCCCTCTTGCAGTAGGTGATTATGTTTGTGTTCAAACTTCCCCACAAGGTGTTTAGAATCCAGTAACAGAACATGTCTTCAGAACAACTATGCTAAGTTTCAACTGTGTAGCTAACCTGTAAAATTCTGTTCTGTGCTTTTAAAATGTTTAAGAAATATCAACTTGCCTGCCATGTGTGAGGTTCACTCAGTGATATGGTTTTGTCAGCAAGGAACATGTCTGTTGCAGAAATTCATTGACAGATTTGGAAAGTGTTAGTAATACTGTTATGAGTGAAACCAAAGTGTATGAGTGAGTACAAGAATTCAAAGATGGCTGTGCTCCTGAACTCTAAACAGAGGACCACAGAAACCAAATATTTGAATGAGTGATGATGCTCTTGACTTGTTATTGCAAAGAGGTTGGTGGCTTCTTGATTCAGATCATAACTGGAGACAAACCGTAGATTTTGCATGTCATGCCTGAATCAAAGCAACAGAGCATGGAATGGAGACACACACACACTTGCCTGTAAAGGTGAGTCAAAACACACTGTCCCAGTACAAAATCATGGCATCATTTCTTTTTGGATAGGCATGGTGTTTTGTTGGTCAACTTTATGCAACAAGGAACCACTATCAATGTAGAAGGATACTGCCAAAGCCTGAACAACCTACACACAGCAATTAAAAAAAAAAAAAAACAGGGCATGCTGACAAAAAGAATTGTCCTTCTCCATGACAATGCAATCCCTTAGACTGCAGGTCAGATGTGAAATCTGTTGGACAGTTTTGGCAGGGAAGTCTTAGACCACCCACCCAACAGTCCTGATCTTACCCTGAGCAATTACCATTTGTTCCTTCACCTCAAACAACACCTCAGCAGCAACCATTACAATGATGGGAAAATAGCAGTGAACTCTTGGTTATTGGAGAAGGCAACAAGTCTTTATGAAGAGGGTATTTTAAAATTGGTTGAGAGATAATATAAGTTTTTCAACAAACTTGCAACTCTGTTGAAAACAAGAGTAAAATATGTACTTTCTGAAAATAAATTTACTTTTTTGAGATAAAATTTCGTTGTGTACTTATTAGTGTGCAAGACATAAGTTACCTCATGGTAAGTTACCACTAAGTAACTTACATGGTAATGTTAAGTTTTAGGTCAAACTTACAGGTAAGTTTCACAAGTGGTAAGTTTTTGATGAACAAAAATGTTCCTAATTGAAACAAATCCATTCCCTAAGAGAGCTGCCACTTCACTAAAATCAATCATAAAAAAATGTCATTCATCAGATTCAATGCATGAGTCATACACCTTTGAGCTTATGCCAATATTGTTCTGTTGGACTATCTTTTTGTCATTTTCTGCCTGAGTTAGAAAAAAAGAACAGGGAGATGCAATGAGTCAGTCAGTCTGAATAAACAAGACATTCATAGCAGAGGTCATATAATTTGGTGAGTTTTTTTACTTTTGACTCAAATTTTCTGACTGATCAGTGAGTTTTATATCCAGCTATAATGCAGGTGGTAAGGTCTATTAATAAAAAATATTCCTGTCCTACCAATCTATGTGCTTCATGAAAGAGTTGTAGGAACCTTTGTGGTCTATGTCAATTGATAGAAGGTGTGACATAAATAAGGGTATTTTGGATATTCAAAAAGTTCTTTTTGATGATGTGAAACTGGAACAATTAACACCCTCTCTGAAATTCTTGAAGCCAATTCCACTTGGCTGCCACTTCTTTGAAGGAGAGGAAGTTCTTGCTTTGTGTGTCATCCTGTACTTCAATTTGCTACAGCAGCATTTCCAGGAGACTGTCCTGTTTTGTCAGTCTCAAAGGCCAAGGAAAGAAAAATCCACAAGTACCTAGAAAATAGGCAGATATTTGCATACAATCCCGCCCTGGCTGCAGCTACTCTACTTGATCCACTTTTTGGTGCTAACCCACTGACACAAGTTTATGGATGCAGTAAGTCAAATCAATGAGCTTGCCAACTTTCCAACCAATTTCAGAAGGATGGTGATTCATTTAACAAAAGATCTGAAGCTGACTGTTTTAGGGTCTTGAACACAGAACTGTGTAGCTACATCTCTGAAAGTGGCCAATTTTCCAAATCATTTTACTTTGAGACTGCAAAAGCTGTTGAATGGGTAGCTTGTTTGAGGGGGGTTTTTTTTTTTTTTTTGCAAAGTTGGTGCTTACGGGAGTGGCTGTAAAAATCTCAACAATTTGTGTTACTGTAGCCTTCTGCAACAGACTCTGGTCAGGTTATGGACTGGTACAGACCCACTGTAGACACCACATCAAGCATAAACAGCAAACAGAATTCTAATGGTCTGTCAGTCACTCAATAGCAAAAAAATGAGCATTGTCATGCAGCTTCAAAAATACCTGGAAATTGACATGAAATTCTAGAAGGGATGTTCACAATGCTGTTATGTCTTTCTATTTACAGTTTGCAGCCATGTGATAGTGGTATAGTGGTGATGGTCTGGTGGAAGATGATCTGCCAGACATAGCAATTGAAGATGCACCAGATGAGGAGGAGGAGCATCAGCAGCTCAAGCATATCTCTCATTATCTCTTATAAAGAATTATCTGAAGCCTAAAGTGCAACTTTTTATAATTTTTCCCCCTGTGTAAACAAAGTAGGAAATAAACAAATAAAATGACACAAAAATAATATTTTTTCTTATCAAACTGCCAGAGAAGAGAAAATATTTTCTTTTAAATTCATGAGTATTTATAACTTACCACTTATGCAGTAACTTACCAAAGTTACTAGTAACTTATTTGGTAAGAGTAATTTTTGAAACTTACCAGTAAATCTTGCACACTAGTACCTATGTTCAAATAGACCTTATGTAAAAAAACACACCTAATAGATTGGAAGAGCTATCAGGCCACCTGAAAGGCTCAATCTATAGGTAGAGTTGGTGAAAGAGTAGCAGTGCATACAAGAAACAAGTCTAGTAACTTCTTATGTATGCCTTATGAAGATAGTTTACTTATAAGAAATAGTAGTAGAAGTACAATATATACATATGTAGTGGTTATGTGAGTAGTTGCACAAAAAAAGCAAGCCTTTTGCCTTCTTACATATACATTTATGAAGGTAGTCAATAATACTATGTAAGCCAGCTGAGCTTGGCTCTAGCAATCATTTCATGTAAGTGCTTGTGCTTATATTATGCTTGTGTTTGTACCATACTTGTGCCTTGCTTATATGTTGCTTCATTTTGTAGGTAGCTTGAGTCATTAAATTAAATAGTAAAAATTTGAGACAAACTACTTTTTCCTATCTTCAAAAGTGATAGGTTAGAAAAGTGAAACTTTCAGGAATGGATCTACAAACTAAGGTGTGTCCCTTGAAGGTATTTTAATGTCTCTAACTCACCCCTCTGCTCATATTTGATCCTATATTATTGTTAAATTATTGTACTGATTTGTGGAAGTTGTATGCTTGGTGGATTATTTGATTCTATTTTTGTTCATTTTACATTCAATGGAGTTCTTTACTTGTTTTGAAAAACTTATTTTGTGGAAAAAGTTTTGGAAAAAAATCCCTTGTCTTTATGCAAAAGTTTAACTCTTTTTAAAAGCTCTACTTTTTAAAAGAGTAAAAACTTTAGCATAAAGAATGAGGTGTTGAGGAGGGGACAGCCCCTTTCATATACAGAATAATTGCTGTTTGTTTTCAGTTTTAATGTTGCTCCTTACTTCGTTAAAAATCTTGTTTTTTGTATTTAATTTCATAAAGATGATACTTTGTCAACATATGAAGAACTGTGTATATTGTAAATGTATCAGTCTGGTTTATATGCAAAGTAACACAAAGAGATGAAAATTTAGAAACAAGAGAATAGTGAAGAATTATGGTACACAAAGTAATATTTGGCAGGGATAGTCACTAGTGATAAATCACTAGGGGTGGCACCATGATTGGGTGATTTTTGGGGAACAAAGTTTTTTTTCAAGGTGACATAGATTTTTGGGGAAATCCCCAAAAATTCAGGGATACTGCAAGCCCTGCTTGATTCCTAATCAGGAAAATCAAAATACTTAACCACACAAGAAAAGAAAAGCTCTAACTTTGCAGTTGATGCAATAAAGAATTGCTGCAAAATTAATTCAAAGTCAATGTCAACCAAATGCCACCCTCTGCTGGTGGTGGGGTGATGGCAACATTGCAACACTTTGGCAGAGTCAACCAGGCCTCTCATTGATGCATTTGGTCAGTGCACTGCCATGGCACCAGGGTCTAACAGCACATGTCAATTTTCATCAGAACAGTATATATCCCATTCTAAATGACATAGTTGACACCTCATAAATGGTCTGTAGCCTTAAAAAATTAGATCATTAAAATGTATAGGCTAGGCAAGTTCCATTGTTTGGTAATGTCACAAACCAGGTTTTAGTAGCCTATAGCTACTTGAGCAGAAAATAAGCAGTAACGTGCAACAAAATTGGCATTATATAGAAAAAGGAGGTGTGGAGTTGGAACAATAAAATGCTCTCCTAGTGCATACGTTAGTCTGCAGATCCATCCATGAAAGCTTAACTTCCCTAACCTAGGCTAACCCCTTTCTAATATATATATATATATATATAGATATACATAGTATATATATATCTAAATATATATATATATATATTTGTCGCTAAATTTAGTATTCGAAAAATTGAAAACGGTGTGATAGCGAAAAGCAGCTCGTGTAAATTTTTACCTACCTCCAGCTAGCCTAGGGCATGAGAGAAAACCCTAGTATATTATTAAAAGGTAAAACATCTAGTCAAAATTACAACATTCACCTTCTGATACTAGGACGGCTTTTGAGCAATATCCTAATTTATTGAACACATATTCTATGTGAATAAGTTTTTATTCCCATCACTCTGTCATTCATAGGTAGTGCTGTTGTATGGGCTTTTATATCCACTAGTTCAGCTAAAATATGGAAAAAAGTGGTCGACCTTGGGTAGTTATTAAATCCAGAATTTAAAAACTTAGGAGTAAACTTTGGAAAATAAGAGACATACAGCAATGGAAATTAAAACTTTAAAACTATTTATCAACTTCTTTCAAAATCTCAGCCTTGGGTTTTAAGATACCACCGTCCGCTAGAAAGAAGACACTTAAACAGCATATAAACATATATATATATATATATATATATATATATATATATATATATATATATATATATATATATATATATATATTGTATATATATATATATGTATATATATATATCAAAAAAATTCAAATGAATTTACTGAAATTATGTGTATTGTCAGTATTAATATACACATGCTGATATTTGTTCCTCAAAAATAATTCTTCAATTAACTTTTGATTTCTTAAAGTTATAAAAATGAAAACATTTAAAAGAGTTTTTTTCAGTAAAGTACAAATTATATTCTGACTTTTAGAAAGTATAGGGGTTTAGAACCCTATTCATATTAATTTCTGCTCGTTTTCAGTTTGACTCCGTTATTTATTTTAATTTCTGTTTGTTTTGGGTTTCATTTGTTTATTGATACTGATTTTTGGTAGTTGTATGCTTGGTGGATTATTTGATTCTATTTTTGTTCATTTTTCGTTCAATGGAGTTCTTAATTTATTTTGAAAAACTTATTTTGTGGAAAAAGTTTGTTTAAATAATTTATGTTCGTTTTATATTGACATAGACATAGTTTCTAACAGTCCGTGGTAACAAACTATAAGTAAGGAGTGACCCAGCTTAATAGTAACAAAAACTCTAAAAAACCGAATTTTTATACCAAAAGATACATCAAAAGAATCAGTGTTTAATGCTGCTTTCAGATATATAAGCTTCATTAACTTTAGTCCTACTCATCAAAAGTTACGTACCTGAGAAAATTTGGCTGATTTTCGAAAAAAAAGGGGAAAGACCTCCTAAAAGATATATAAACTTAATGAAAATCGCACCATCAGATTCAGCGTATCAGAGAACCCTACTAAAGAAGTTTCAAGCTCTTATCTGCAGAAATGTGGAATTTTGCATTTTTTGCCAGAAGACCTCGCTCCTTACGCTAAAGTTTGAATTTCTCACAACTCTATTTTTTTTAAACAATAAAAAACTTTAGCGTAAAGAGCGAGGCATTGAGGAGGGTACAGCCCCTTTCATATACGGAATAATTTCTGTACGTTTTAAGTTTTAACGTCACTCCTTACTTTCCTTTAAAAAAAAAAAACTTGTTTTTTTATTTAATTCAAGGAAAAAGACAGAGCGTCTTCTAAAGTTTAACAACCATCCCTTCCATTAAAACCTAAAACACTCCTTGGACATAACTTACAACCCTTGCCCCTAATCTCTGGGATTTGTTTCAACCCCAAATCCTTGTTATATGATATTTAGACTATTTTTAATAGAATGGCTATCTCAAAATTTCTATTAGATGCATTCGGGACAATACGACGTGTGTTTTTCGAAGAGGAGGGGGATAACTGCCCTCCGATTACTCTGACTCTTAAAAAGAGCACTAGAGCGTCTGATTACCAATCCAATAAACCTCCTCCGAAGGTTATATGACCATACTTTCTATAGAAACCTTATATGCCCCCAGGACATAACTTACAACCCTTGCCCTGAGGGCTGGGAGGATTTGTTATCCTCAAAGACATAATTTCCAGGCTTTTCAAATACGTTGAACAAAATGGCTATCTCAAATTTTGATTGGAAGTGTTTGGGGAAATGATGGGCATAAGGGGGGGGGCGCATTTGCACTCTGATTGCTTTCGACTAATCAAAATGGTACTAGTCGTCTCAATTTCCAATCGATTGAGCCTTTTTTGAAGCTTCTACGACAAAATTTCTATAAGAACCAATAACCCTCTAAAAAGGGCAATAACCCTCTCAATTTCCAATCGAATGAGCCCTTTTTGAAGTTTTTACGACAGCGCTTTCTATAAAAACCTTATATGCCAACAGGGCATAACTTACAACCTTAGCCCTGAGGGCTGTGGGGGGTTGTCACACTCAAAGACATAATTTCCAGACCCTACAACTACTTTCAACAAAATGGCTATACCAAAATATTGATCGGAAGTGTTCTGGGAAATAATGGGTGGGGGGGGGGGCATTCGCCCTCCGATCGCTTTTGACGAAATTTTCAAAATGTTGATTGAATATGTTCGGAGAAATGGTGGGCGTGAGAGGAGGGTTAATGCCCTAAGATCACTTTCGACTAGTAAAAAAGGGCACTATTACTTTCAATTTCCAATCAAATGAACCCTTTTTGAAGTTTCTACGACAACAATGTCTATAAAAACACCTTATATGCCGCCCACGGCATACCTTACAACCCTTGCGCTAAGGGTTGGGGGGGGGGGGGTCATCCTCAAAGACCTAATTTTCAGACCTTTAAATTACGTTGAACAAAATGGTTATCTAAAAATTTTGATTGGATGTTTTCTGGGAAATGGTAGGCGTGAGAGGGGGTTAGTTGCCCTTTAATCACTTTCGACTATTAAAAAGGGCACTAGCCCTTTCAATTTCCAATCGAACGAGCCTTCTTTGAAGTTTCTACAACAACGCTTTCTATAAAAAAACCTTATATGCCCCCAGGGCATAACTTACAATCCTTACCCTTAGGGCTGTGGGGGGTTGTCATCCTCAAAGATCTAATTTCCAGACCTCTCAACTACGTTGAAAAAAATGGCTGTCTCTAAACTTTGGATTGGATGTGTTTGGGAAAATGGTGGGTGTGAGAGGGGGGTTATTTGCCCTCCAGTCACTTTCGACTATTAAAAAGGGCACTAGCCCTTTCGATTTCTAATTGAATGAACCCTTTTTGAAGTTTCTACGACAAAGCTATCTATAAAAACCTTATATGCCCCCAGGGCATAACTTACAACCCTTACCCTGAGGGGCGTGGCGGTTCGTAATCCTCAAAGACATATTTTCACGTTGAACGAAATGGCTATCTCAAAATTTTGATTAGATGTGTTTGGGGAAACGGTGGGCGTGGAAAGGGTGTTAGTTGCCTTCCAATCACTTTCGGCTATTATAAGGGCACAAGCCCTTCTAAAATACAATCGAATGAGCCCTATTCGAAGTTTTTACGGCAACGCCTTCGATACGAAGTGCCCTTGTCTAAAAGAAACAAAGTAATAAATAATACATTGTACTAACATCGTTCTTTACTAGGCAGCGCGATTGCGCTGCCTATGATACATATACACATATATATACATGTATATATGTGTATGCATATATATATATATATATATATATATATATATATATCTATATATATATATATATATATATATATATATATATATATATATATATATATATATATATATATATATATATATATATATATATATATATATATATATATATATATATATATATATATATATATATATATATATATATATATATATATATATATATATATAATTTTTGAGCCGTATACAATGGAAAAACCTTCAGTAAAAAGTAAAAAGAAAAAAAAAAAAAAAGGAAAACAACAAAATAAATATCTATACAAATATTAAACAGCATTAAGCAGCCAGATGAGATGACGCTGATTGCCTTGCCCAAAGCACGTATCAGAAATAAGTTCATAATGATGATGTCGTTGGGTATGCGTACTATTAGAAGCACCAAAATGAGCGATTATTATTCTATTCCAATAAGAACGTGGCAGATAAATATGAAAATTACAGTAACAAAAATAGTAAATGAAAAGTGGATTGATGTCATTTTCTTGAAAAAAAGGGTAAAATCTAGGCACAATATTATAATGTGATCACGAAGAGTAGAGTAGATTTTTTGGACGCTGTGCCTATTATAACGACAACAATTTGCAACTATCTTAGCTTTGCCTGTTTTTAATATCATATACAGTTTCTCGCCGCAAAGATGAAATTTAATGACATGCCAAAATCATAAGACACCTTAGGCTAGGAATACGGGGAATAAAAAAAGACGGCAGTTTAAGTCACCCATACCTAACTTTTCATTAAACGACAAAATATTCAGATTTAGTGATAACTAAGAATAAACCAATTATTCGGTTCATTCTAAAGCACGACGCGTCCAAAAACCTAAGAGGGTATTTATCAAAGAGCCCTAGATAAAAAGGCACTAAAATATATGGAGAGATCATCCTGACCTATCTGACTCAACGGCAAACTGGTATATTCCCGAAATCCTCTACGTTTAATTTCAATCTTGCATAAGAATCAAGACACCAAAACTTAACTACAAAAAACATAATATAAGGCTTTGTTCCCAAGCTCGCATAGTCGTTTCTGATCAGATTTTGCAACTATTTCACGAAGCTTAAAATACCTAGGGCTAAAAAACACGTGACCACTAGCACAATTCATTCATTTTGGGAGCAAGTTACCAGGCGAGTCCTTGTTTGATTCATAAAGCCTCGAACGTCCGACACATTTCAGAATAGAGCTCTTCCCTGTAGTTACAATATGGCCAGGCAACTGGCACTTGTGTTCAACAAATTCAGCAATTCGTGGAATATCATAATCAATTTTCAATCTATTTTATGTGCATTTTAAGGGCGCCATTATCCCCAAAAACGAGCTTCACTGTCGTAGAATTACCACATCTAGTGGCATTAGTGGCTCCATCACGATCTGATATATTCGATATAACGTAATCATGTTTAAGTCTTCTAAGGAGACCATAAAACTTCTTTTCAACGAATTTCACCTTCGAATTGTTAAGAATCGACGAAACTGATTAACAAAAATTTCTTAGCAGATCTTCAATTTTAACAACAACCAGTTTACTACCCTAAGATCGTAGGTTGACAACAGACTCATATAGTTGAATTTTATTGATCCATTCTTTACATTTAGCTGGATTATTCAAGCTTGGAGGCATATTTGAGATAATAACGACTGTGAAACCATCAGGGCCCTATAAGCTGGAGTAATTTGTGGCAAATTTAGCTCATAAGGTGCTAACTTTCTGTTTATAACTTCAAAGCATTGCTGAACTTATTTACCTTAGCGTCCAGACGGATATCTTCTTTTCTGGTTTAACAGGAACTTCAGTAGGGATGCAAAACAGAAGCTTGCAGTTTATATGACTCACATTTATGGAAAAACTCGATAATAATCTTGAGATGGATAGCTAAGGCTTTTTGACCTGTACGCTTTGGACAGGACCCAGACGGGGATACGGAGGCATAGAAAAATTTCTTTGCATCACGCAAATTGGAAATGTGAAAAATAAACAAGTCAGTAATCCGGTCATAGGATTAACTCGGGTAGTCGGTAAAAGAAAGGCAATTTGCTCGGAATGAATTGTAACCATACTGAACGAATGCTGATGGAATCATGAGGGTTATAATCAAATGATGAAGCTGCTACCAAATTATGGTGATCAACCGGAACATTACGGCTTTTAGTAGCAAAAAATCACCAAAACTCACCAACTGCTAATTAAGGCCCTGTCTTTATTATGCTTTTTCAAAGCGAAGCCGGCCGAGTAAAATCAGCGTATTGTTCATCGAAAAACCGACTTTTCTGAACGAACCACTTCAAATGCGCCTGATTGGCCTTTTTGAGCTTTAAAAAGTACCAATAAAGACAGATTGGCTTAAGATTTTTGGCTAAACTTCAGAAAGAATTCCAAATGCTCCTTGCGTGCAACCGTCCCATTTTGGATTATTTTTACGGCAGCTAAGGTGAAATATTATTTCAAATATAATCTTTGAAAAAGCATACAAGTTTGTCTTGTTTGCTGGCACCTAGAATGCGATAGTTCGAAATATGGAAGAGACATAACACGTTTTGGAGTAGAATGAAAAAATAAGAGAAAAATATTTGTTTTTTTCAAGGAAATTTTTTCAAGTCTTTGATCTGTAGAAAAACAACATTGATACACCTAGTCTAACTGCAACATAGTTCCACCAGTGACAAAAGTGACACAACACATTTTGGAAAAAAACAAACAAAATAACCGAAGTTCCAATTTGTTTGGAGAACCAAAAAGAATGCAGAAACTTAGATTAGGCTAACTGATCGAATGTACTGAGTTTAAGGGGATGTTACGCCAAAATCTCGTATAGCATCTTTCTAAATTCCCACAGTCAAGCTCAAAAAAAGGTGTCTCAAAAATCGTCATATTACAAGAAAAGAATCTTACAGAAAAACGAGAGGACTAGAATATACATCTCGGGTTCTCACCTGCTACAAGAAACCATTTCTTGTGGAAGGACATTTTTTTTAAGCATTAAACATTCGGCAAAAATAAACATTTATAAAACTATTAACTTCTAAGTATCTTGATAACCGAATGGTATACTGAAAGGCAGATATGACCAATCAATCCAACAAAACAGTGTTTATATAGATGAGCAAAAAAACTTAGTTTTGAAACCAAACATTAATAAAGTATTGGATTTGACCAAGGCTATAGCCTACCGTCGGAAATGACAGTTAACAAGCATTCATTTTCAAATAAGCACATGCTTTTCTTTTATTTATATAATCTGAATTTAGAGGTTCCAAATCTAGAAACTCCCTTTTTGGGCACGCTCTTGGGCATCCCTTTCGCTTCCTCACCATTTCATTGGCGTTTTGGCACTTGTTTAAAGCTAGTTTTTCTCTGAAATTGATGATAATTCATCATAGAAGCATGGTTCATCAGATTTTGAGAGTGATTAGCTTTTTTTTTTTTATCGTTTTCTTATAAGAAGGGAGAGGAGAGGGGGAGTAGAATTTTCTGTCATTGGGTAAGTTTTTTTCTTTTTCGAAATCTCTTCTCTTTCCTTAGAATTCCTTTAAAAACATGTTTTCAATCTTCAATTACTATGTGAACCGTGGCTGAAAAAACTTCTTCCTAGCCAATTTATCTGCTACGGATTGCCTCCCCGTAGTAGCATACTATTTGTAGGTATGAATATATAATAAGTCAGAGGTAATAGGCTTGAGACTATCTGTGCAGAATTTCGACTCTTGTTGATAGAAGAGCATCGCCAAGTGCTGAAAACTATGTTGTAGCCAAGATGGGCCCAGGATTGCACAGAGCCTCCATTCAACTGGAAGTCCCAGGGACTTCTTGCTGTCTAGTTATAAGCCGGCTCAAGCGCTTCAGTGTAGACCTGAGAAAATGAGTTGGTCTCTGCCCTGTACTGATTCTTGCACCATTACTTTCCCTGATATTAAAATAATTTCAATGATTCAAAGAATATGCAAATTGCAACTTGGAATGTTACGACGTCAAGAAATAACTACCGTATCGACATTTTGACTGACGAATTTAGACGCTTCGAACTAGACTTATTAGGAGTTTCAGGAAACTCATTAGGATCACTGTCCAAGTGTTTTTGCAGGTGAAGACGGACGGGAATAACTTTCCATTCGGGTTTCTGCAACTGGAAACACTTTCTGCTTTTTCGGAAAGTGAATCAAGACGGATCTTAGAAAGTGAATTCATAGTGGAAACCCCATTTGTCTCGTAATTTTCAAACAGGCCGAAGATCATGGAAGCATATGGCTACATTAAAATTGAATAAAATGGCTAAATTTAGGAAGAAGAAGATTATTTTGGCACGAATTAAGAGGACCAGCTCATATTCCAAAGCGCAGATAAGCTAGACACTGGTCCTGAATTCGAAATCTGGAATTCAGGACCACTGCAATTTTCTGAAACAGGAGTTTCAGAAACCCAGGTGTAGGAAACATGAAATTAAGTGAAATAGAATTTTTTCACTGAGACAGGAATGATGGAGTAGATAGACAAGCATAGGACTCATAACGAGCAAGGTAGCTGCCAAGTCCTAATAATAGAATACTAATCGCTCATTTTATGACAAAAAGTACAGGGTATCGGTCATACTAGTATCAGCTGTATAATGTAGTGTGTGCTGATCAGCTGTACTTCAGCAAAATGTTGAAAATAGAATTGATGAAGAAGAGACTAAGAAGTTAGGAGCAGCGTTTCTTGACGACAATATCATGAAAGCAAAACTTCAGATGCGCGAACTGGATTAAAGGCACCAACAAGCCATTTAGGAGATAATGCTGAATTCTACCAAAAAAAGTGACTGATGATTTTTATAGCCCAGTTTCTATTATTTTAGTCCTACTGAGATTCCAATGATGCCACGTGCAGCATATTCACCTTTCTCTTCTATAGTGAATGAGGCATTGCTTATTTGACTTTTGGCATGTTTTATCTTATTGAATTTTGGCATGTCTTATTTCATACAGTACATGCAAAACTTATAAGTTTTGGATCTTGCCTTGCTCATTAGGGAATATCTGCTTCGTTTTTGTTTGAAGTTTGGGAGAACATTTTTCCGTTCCATGTGAGTTCATTTTGATTAAAATAGAATTCTGCTCAAGCAATATCGGAAATTGTTGTTTTTTTCTTATCCTATTTGGTTTTACTTTCTGTATTTCAATCGCAGTTGAAAAGTCTATTTAAGCTGGTCTTTGTTTTTTCACAGTGAAATAAAACCAGTTTTGTTCGTTTTTTTTCTACATTTATTGTGTGAAAGGTGTCAAATAATCTCAAAGCGCCGTAATCACTGCTAGAACACCTTACCACTTTGAAAAACATGCTCAAACACGATCCCACCTACCCATCCTCAGCGGTTCCATTGTGCTTAAGTTTTTCGAGGTTTCCTCAGATTTCCCAAAAGAAAATTTCGTTCTCTAAAGTCTCCCCAAAAGTAACACGTTATATCTTCTTTTAACGTTCGTGTATTTATGATTTTTATTTTAGCCTACTCTATCGTCATTCTGGTTTGAACAAAATTCTGTAAAGGTTAAATTATCAGCTAAAAGGAAAAAACAAACATACTCCAACAATATATATTTAACAACAATTATGTTTACGAAAGGAACCATTATATCGATAAAATTCCTCCAATATTTATTAAACAATATACGTATTATACCGATCAACATCAAAGTTTACTTGGCATTGGTTTTTGGACCGAGCCATTCTTCGCCAAGTGTCATAGCCAAAATAGGAAAAACGATCTGAGCCAAAAAATGACTCTGAGCCATCTGCAGTATGAGCAACAATCCAAGGAGCTCCAAATGCCTGAAAAGTAAAGAAATACTTTTAATCTTTTTGAAATACTTTTAAACAGACATTAATTAGGTGAAAAAAAAAAACTGTTGCACAAACCCTAATCAAATATTTTATTCAAAAGCTGATCTTCATCCGAGTCACAGGATCTTCACAAATTTGTCAATCAGTAGCAATAAAAAATGCAGCATTGTAACTGGCAACCTGTCTACTTAAAGAGCCGTCCTAGCCGAGTGTTTAGCACGCTAGACTTGAAATCGTTTGTACATGAGGACAGGGGTTCGAGTCCTGGTGTCACTGGTTATTTGGTTTGGAACGAAGGTCAGTGGTATGAATCTATAAGCTAAGCCAGAGTTAGCCCATCTCTGAAGAGGGCTATAGAAATCTGGGAAGGTAAACAGGAAGGATGTGCAAAAGCACAGGATGGCTGGCTCCCAGCTCCCCATTGCACTTTCTTGCTGAAGAGCAACGAAATGGAGATAAGCACCACCGGTAGGGACTGAAACTCCAGTGGCGTATTCTTTACCCTTTTTTCACCTACCTTTATCTAATTTTTACTCCGAAACTATAGATGCTACCAGTGGCACCAACTAAGCTGACCCTCCTAGATTTTTTGCCCCTTAACCCTAAATTTTGAAAAATACACTTCTTTTAGTATTTTTATTAAAAAATCCCTACATTAGTTTTTCTGTGTTTTGTTTTGATTTTCTAGATATTAAAAAATCGAGGAAAAAAAAATATTCAAAAAAATTATCAAGAGATTTTATTTTATCCGCCAAAATTATTATTTATCCTTTTCTCATTTTTCACAAAAAAAAAACTTTTCAAAGAAACTCGATATTTTTCTTGTAAAACAACGTCTTTTTAATTACCAAAGTTGAAATATGCTGAAATTTGGGAATTATTTTGATATGGAAAGATTTTTTGTATGAATATATAGCACTTCGAGTGTAGCTTACATTCAATGATATCAGTTCTTCTTTTTTTTACTCCTGTAACTGGGTGAAAAACATATGCGAAACTTAAAAAGTTACTAATGCGGTATCACTATCAGAAAAATCAATATCCACTAATTCCTATTTGCATGCTATTACTATTAATAAGATATTCACAACATACAGTTCTTTTCTCTTTTTTTTCTAAGCAAAGAGTTGCAATTCTTAAGAATTAAATAGTTTCATAATCAATGATTATTAAGAACTATAAAAAAAAAAAAAATTGACTCCTTACAGTTTTATTCTTTGAAGAGGCAATAAACTTAAGATTTCTACAACGGGAATATCAAAACTAAGCAAGACATAGAAGAGTACTTTCAATCAGCAGAAGTAGGTGGATTTTTAAAATTTACATTGTGACTGCTGTGTACAGCTTTATGCAGAAAACAAATTATTGACAAAATACTAATAGAGCCAATCAGCCTGCGCACGACAGGCATAATAAGACAAAAACAACCTTAGCGCATACTCTCTTATGAGGACTGAAGAAAAAAATATTTTCCCCCTTCCCTCCTAAACAAGAAGCCTCCTTAAGTCCGCCCACTCAGAATAAAAACTTTCTTTGAAGGTTAAAAATTAGACCTCCCCCCTCCCACCCAGCCCCTCCTATAGGAGGTTTTATTTTAATGAAACCTCCTTACTGCATACAAAATTTACAACGAGGTACACCTACTCGTCTTTAAGATTGATACATACAAAGAAGAAAAAAAATATGGTCTCTAGTGAACGTCCACAACCCACCGATTTGTCAAAATGCCTCCCAAAAGACCGGTATAGAAACATGTCTTTCTTTCACATTAAAAGTTAGTGAGTGCTATGGACACTTCAGAATTATCATGGCTCTGGCGCTGGGCAGAGCCTGGTAAAGAGCGATCTCTAGTCCATAGGAGCCGACAAGGCGAGATACAAAGATGCAACCTTTCATATGGATTTTTTTGAGGTTGCGATTCATATGAATCATAATTTTATGTGGTTTCAAGATACATATTTATATGATTTAGTTTGAAAAATAAAAAATACATACACGTCAACAAAAGAATCACATGAGCTACAAAAAAAAAAATCACTTTTCATATATATATATATATATATATATATATATATATATATATATATAAATATATTTATATATATATATATATTGCTATATATATATAAAATAATATATATTATATATATAAATATATATAATACGATATATATATATATAATATATATATTAAACTATATAAAAAATATATTTCATATATATATTATATATACATATATACTATATATATAATTATATCATATGATATATATATATATCGATATATATATATAATATATATAATATATAAAATCTATAATATATATATATATATATATGTTATATATATATATAGGAAATATATATATCTCTATATATATGATATATATATATATATATTTATATATATAAATACATATATATATAATATATATATTATATATAAAAGAAAAAAGTATTTAAATGAAAACTTTTTTTACAGTATAAATATTGCTACTAAAAAACACACCTTCATTAAAATGAATAACACGAATATTCATAAATCATATATTAAACTAAAAAAAACTTTCATAATAATTACCACACTAACTGGTAATTTATCAATGAGGAAGATATATTCGATCCACTAGAAAAATCCAAAAACCAAGACACCAGTGTTGCAAGTCTAGGAATACCCCCTTCTCTCCCATGAATCAGATATCTATTTTTATTCCAAACACATCGCAGGCAAAAATAGTTACTCACCGAACAAATGACATTCTAATAGTATTTGGAACCAAAGCCATAAGTTTCAATTTATCCCTCCTCAAATAAGTTAGTGTATATTTTAAAAATATTTTACTTGATTTTTTTCAATTTCAAGTTCCTTTTCTTGTTTTTCCTTCATGAAATCAAAATAAAAGCAAGCCAAAGGGTAAAAAATAAAAGCAAGCCAAAGGGTAAAAAATTAAAAGCAAGCGAAAGGGTAAAAATAAAAGCAAGCGAAAGGGTAAAAAATAAAAGCAAGCGAAAGGGTAAAAAAATAAAAGCAAGCCAAAGGGTAAAAAATAAAAGCAAGCCAAAGGGTAAAAAATATAAAAGCAAGCCAAAGGATAAAAAATAAAAGTAAGCCAAAGGGTAAAAAATACAAGCATGCCTTTCATTGATTCAAAGTTGATGGAAGCAAAAGAATTTTTTCATTTTTTTCTATAGTTTCAATCCTAATATTGAAGTTCTATAAGTATGCATATCATTCCTCTTTTTGCTTTCATTTCCTTTCTCTTTTCGCTTTTAGACACGTCGTAACTCCATTCCACCTGGTATCAACCGGAAAGCTTCTATAAAAATAGTTAAGGCTAAAGTTTATTCGGCTTTGTTAAATTTAAGTTTTATATTTCTCCCTCCCCCTTGGAAAAAACCTTTCGGCAAACCTAAAAGTATAAATCACTTTGATATTTTCATCATGGTAAGCAGACTTATTTATCAAAGTTAAAGCAAGCCTGAAGACAAGGTTTGTTGCACTTATTTTATGACAGTTTTGATAAGTATGTCTTTCCTTTCTCTCATTTCTTCTTTAAAAGGTCTCTTTTGAAGTACACTTTTACGCCATATGGTGTAAGATACTTACACCATAAGCTAATGCTTCATCTGTCACATCTACAAGCCTCTTTTTCACTTCTGGTGTCTCAAAAGAGGCGAGGGCAGTATTCAAATCTGCATCAAGAAAACCAGCTTTTTTTGCAGCTGCTTCGAGACTTTCATTTTGTGTTATGTCTTCATCCTACAAAAAAAAAAAAAAAAAAAAAAAAAAAAAAAAAAAAAAAAAAAAAAAAAAAAAAAAAAAAAAAAAAAAAAAAGATAACAGAAATAAACCTAGCATAAAATAGTAAAAACATAAACATAGTAACGCAAAATGAAACCTATAAGAAATGAGCTCCAAACACAAAACGTCAAAGAGAGGAGAGTTGGGGGTCGATGGTGTCTGGTCTTATTAAACAATTACAACTTGCCTCAACCCCATTCTTAAATCCTAGTTTAACTATTACACAACAATGCTTCGACAAAAAGAGGTCGTTTAGTTTATTTACTTTTAGAAGTATTAAGCAGCAAAACAAAGTAACAATACCAAATGAAACACATAAAAGTACTGAGATCAGTGACAGAGAAGAGGTTATGGGGGGTCAAAAGGGTTTGGCCTTGATAAATACATAAAAAATAAAATAAGTAAATAAATAAATAAAAAAAATGCTTCTTCCATATACAATGCTATCAAACATGTTCTTGTTTGATTCAATAGAAATAATAGAGCTCATACAGCGTATTTGACTTTAAAAATAAAATACAATTTTCCAAAACAAACTATCGTCTCTGAAATAAGAGGTACTGCCCCCCCCGTCATCCTCCCATATGAGACTCGATTGGCCAACACTCTAATAGATAATGTAAAGCTATTTAATGCGCAGCCTAGTGCTGTTAATTTTATTGGATAAATTGTCTATAATAACGGGTCACTTATATTTAATTCAATTCGTTAATAAGCCACTCAAGTCACGCGGAGAAGTAGAACATAAAAACAAAAAACGCTAAACAGAATGAAAATAGGCAATCCTTAAGGAAAGGAATAAGAAACCAAAATGTTCTCAAAATTTACCAGCTCTCTTGGAACAAAATGTCACTAGGGGAAAGCTGAAAAGTGTGGTAGTAAGTTTATATTAATGGTAAAACTTTGTTTTTCAGGGTATTAGTATTATAGATACGTACATCGGTGTAATTCAAAAGCCCAGAGGCTATATACACAAAAAAAACAAAAAGCACATGGAAATGGTTAACAAATTACGAAGCACACAAAATGAGAACAGAGAGCGAAAAAATCAAGACAAAATAACTTAATCACATAAACTTTTCATTCTTTCTAAGCATTTATCTATATACACACCAACTCGAGTTATCGTTATTGGGTTACTACATTGAAGAAGGTCAAGAAGATGCAAATCAGTACCATGTAAATATTTCCCCCTGAAATCAGAAAGCATCGAGCACTCCCCGAGAAAATGTACCAAATCTTCATCGTAGGGGACAAGCACACCCCCTTTTGGAAACCACACTCTTTTTATCAAATGCCTTTTGCCTGCTCTGAATTGGGAAAGATTTGGCCTTAGTTGTATCCATCGACATAAAACCTTACCTGTTAAGTTAGGTCTAAATTAAATTTCCCCTCTAAAGCTAGATTTAGCCAGATTATAATGTTTCAATGTTGTTAAATAGCCAACCAGCCCCTGCTAATTCTGAAATTCTGGACCGTCTAGATAAACGTACGTGACTCTCTAAATCTCTAGGTAAATCACGAGGACCAAGATCATAAATAAGGCATTCCAACTCTTCCTAGAAATCATTTAACCTGGGACGGCCAAGAAATTTTCAAACCATTTTTTAAAATCTCTCCATATGCAGCTCCAACTAGTCTATCTTCATTTAGTCTTATTAACTTAAATCAAAATAAGCATGCGGAGCTCTAAAGAAAACATTCCCATATTGATATTCAGAATTTGCGATTGGGTTGTCTGATGTAGTCTAAAAACTATTTTATAATACTGGAGCCGGAGGGACTCCAACTACTGAGCCGCTTCTCCATCCCCAATCTCTGCTTCATGTCCAGTCCCTGGTAATTTTTTTTTTTTTTTTACTAAATATCATTTTAAGCAATTTTATGTTTTAACTTCCATGCACACACAGCCATTTCATCTCTATCAATTACTAACATGATGTTTTCTAGCCTCTGAAACGCCGATCCGAAGCCCTATGCGCCAGCAATGGCTCTGGTGGTTTCTTGTCCTTTTTTCTCCATTAGCATGACTATTTAAACTTCTATTATCTGACAAAGCAAATCCCATACATTTTATTCTATTACCTACTGTATTTGTCCATATACTTACTATTACTATTCTATAAGCTATCCAAGCATATTTCGTGTATGTAATGTCAATCGTAAAAGAAATTTTCAATATTTACAAAATTTGCATCAGATTTTAGGATAATCTGGGCGCGACAACCAATACCATGTGGAACTGATGTAGCAGACAATCGGCAAGGAAACCGCGCTTTGCAATCTGGCAAGAACATACTAGTTAAAAATAGACTTAAGCGCAACTGATTTTGCGTAACTAGATGTGGAACCAGCCAAGACTTGTTCCACAGTGAGTGAGAAAGAGCTTCTGATGTCATTATCATGTTATACCGAGGTATGTTAAGGCTTGGTGCTTGGAAACAAATTTCCACTTTCACTTCGTTCATAAATTCCATTTAGACAATACCTATTTTGGGGGAAGTTCAATTTCTGTTTTCAAAATTCTGTATATGTTCATGAGCTAGTAAATTTTGATGAGCATCATTAAAATTAAGACGTTTTGCATACTTAAAAACAGCAATTATAATAGATTTTGTAGCTGCACGTATTGTAACCGAAACTTTATTTTTAAGAGTTACGGTTCTCTAATGACAAGGGTCGATCTTTACTTACAATTTTTTCACACGAACTGCTTGATCCGATACTCTCTTAAATATGAGAGAAACTACTACTTCGTCCTTTGTCCAAAAACTACTACTTAGTCCTAATTTAATACTCATTCAACAAATCTCCGAGAATCATGATCATACCTAAAAAACTTCACTAGCCAAAACATTTAATAGGAAGGGATAGGTGGTCTGAAATATTCAAATGAATTTTAGGGTCATCATTTCCACCATTCTCAGTGTCAGTTCTTCGAAATTAAAAAAACAAATTCTTTACAGGGATTCCCCTCGTGGACACCAGCAGGGGTTCATTGCCGCTAGGAAAACAAGAACACATTGGAAAATGTATACTAGCCTTTATGTAATGCTCAAGGCAATCTCGGTAAAAACAAAGCTCCTGGCATGACGCCTCCACTGACCCCTTTAGCTTTCATGTCGGCAAGGACATGAATGTAAACATTTATGTTACACATAAAAAAAACACATTTTTCACAATCAGAAAGAAGCTATCACCCAGCACAACACCTCGTATTACAGACTCAGTCCAAAAAACATCCCAAAATGAAGGGAGATTAAATTATAATTTCTACCTACCCCAAACATCTTACATTTATCTCAAGGCTCATGGAGAGTTAGAAAATTTGAGCATAACACGAGGCTTCAAGACCCCCCCCCCCCACCTTGACCAAGGTTCACCGGTCCTCCTCCTTAATAGCTGAGACGCAATTTAACAGGGTAGCGCAAATAACCTTATCAAGCCCCAATTGATTCAACCTAGCTAAATAAAGCTTTACATGTCAATATTAACCCTTTATTTTATACGGACCACGAGATTGATTACGAACGGATGCGCCACCGCGCGGTATTACTGACTCTGAACCTGGGAAGCTCGATACATGGTATTCGCGTAATTTTAAATTAAGTAGCTAGTTCATAATTTGCGGGCAAAAATTGTTGCTTTATGCCACAAAACGGCAGAAAACGCCACTTTACTGAGACACATTTTTTTGGCTAATTGAAACGGGGACTCCAACTTTTGACTTCTATTGAAACGAGACTTTCCCCAATATTGCGGAAACATTGGTTTAATATGTTAATACGACGACCCGTGAAAAAAAAGAGTAAAAAACAACAAGAATAAAGAAAGAAAATAAATAAACAAAGAAACATGCACCTGTGATCATACTTTTCGAAAAAAAAAATTGCGCCTTTTTATATACAGAGGCCTGAAATCTCTGCAATAGGGTTCTGTGATATGCTGAATTTGATGGTTTAATTCTCATCAATATTCACAACCCCTGTTTTTTTTTGTTTTTTTTTACCTTTTTCTGAAAATGAAGCAAGCTTGCAATTTTTAGTGAGTAGCTTTAAACCTAATAAATTTTACACATTTAAAGTCACCAAAAAAAGCAAAACCTTTTGAGGCTTATATTTACTGTTATCAGCACTGATTAAAAAAAAAAATTGGTTACTATTAGCGCGAGTCGGTCTTAACTTGCACTTCGTCACCACGAGCTGTTTGATGAGTGGTTCATTGTAATGAATAAACTGCTTTAGAGACATCAACTCCCGAAAAAAACAGACGAAACACAGAATATGTCTAAAGTCAAGAGTCACAACTAAGTATCCTAACAATTGAACACTGGACCACCAGAATTTCTTTTTGAAACTGGTTAGTATAAAGAGAATATAATGTAATATGTTTGAAATTTACAAGGATAAAAAATAGGAAGTGTTTCATTAGATAGGCAGCCCACGAATTCGAAAAACTGTTGGTCACTAAGTTGTACATAGTAAAAGAAACTAGCTAGCTCTTCAACAAGTAAAACCACTCCTTGCTCCCTATATCTTACTTTTTACCTTGCAAAGATTGTGTTTTCTAATTTCCATACTAATTTTCTCTCATATATGAATGTTAGGATTATTGCTTGGGGAATTCTGAAAAAAAAGGCTCAAACAAAATATATCTTTTTCTTCAAAACATGTCAGATTAAAAAAAAAAAAAATGGAAAACTTTAAAGTACCTTGCCGTTTTAAATCTCGAAATTACTCAACACATCACCATGTCAGCTCGAGGGGGCAAATACGCCTCCACAGAATCATGGCTGCCATAATTCCTACTAAGGCTAATCCTCATGAAAAAACATAATTTTTGTTCAAACGAATGTTTCTGACATATTGACACGTAACATACTGCAGAAGATACTCTGTAGACAAACCCTGACCAAACCTCTAAAACTACATAAAAAAAATACCCCTGTTTTTACTGCTTTTCATAGTGATTAGTTAAGAGCAATGCATCTCTCGTGCTTTTTTCTATCTATTGCAAAGACAAAAATTAGTTTTGTCCGTCATGTACAATGAATGGTAATAGAAAACTTAGGCAAGGGCTCCTTGAACCGCAAATACACACTGAAGAACTAAAGAACTTAAAATAGTAATTTTGATCAAACGTCCAAAGAGTTCAAAAAAATTATTCTGGGAACTACACAA
This sequence comes from Artemia sinica, assembly GCA_027921565.1. NCBI lineage: Eukaryota > Metazoa > Arthropoda > Branchiopoda > Anostraca > Artemiidae > Artemia > Artemia sinica. The sequence goes on along the minus strand of CM051260.1, from coordinate 47,349,962 downwards.
TCTATGCAGCTCCAGCGGCAACGACCCAAAATTATGTCAATAGCCAATCCAAAATAAAAACTATAAAAACATTTAATAGAAAGGTGAACAAGTAAGATCTTGTTGAAAACTTATTCATAGAATGGCTTTCAATCTGTATAATGAAAGGGCCAAAAAGAAGCCCTTTGGGCAGTATTCCCTACAACCCTCCTCTCCCCCCTACGATTAAATTCACACAAATAGACATGTTACACCTCTTTCAGTTCACAATTATTCGGGAATTATTCCGAGAATGGTCCTAAACCATTATATGATCATCATTGAAAATTATTAATAAGAAGCTTGACAATACAAAGCCGAAGGATATTAAGCACACATTTCACAAATACTGTTTGATTTCCACCAAAGTTGGCATTTACAATTCCTGGGTCTACTGATTGGTGAAATCTGAGCAGTGCAAGGATTTTCAATGTATTATATGATTTTGAGCTCTCAAGGCAGGGGGATTGCACCCTACTCCCCCCTCCTCCCAACAACACATAAGAAAATACACAATACTGTTTGGAATTTAAAACGAAATTTCGCATTTACTTTGAATATTTAATATTTCACAAAAAAAGTCAAAAGACAGAGCAGCATTCACTGATAGGCTCAGTAAGGTTTACTTACAATGGAACATGCTTTATTCAAATTATGGTTCCAGACTTTAATATGTTTTAAATTTTGTTTTGAATTATAAGGTCCTGTGTTTCTTTTTAAACATTCATGCAAATACACTAGGCCATTTCTAGTTTCAGATTATGGTTCTCTGTTGAAATTACACCCCGAGCGTTAATAACGATGCGTTTCTACTCTACTCATAAGAATAAAAAACGATAAAAAACTAAAAAAAAACAACACCCAGCCACGATTAGACACTATTTAGAGGAATTTCCTGGGAAACGTTCTTTTTCCTGCCTGGTTTTCCAAAGGTTGGAAGGCATTTTCTAAGAGAGCTTCACCTTTTCATAAACTTAAAGAGGAAGAAGAGGAGAAAAAAAGAATCCAGTAGGCAAAATTCTGGCCACATCGCAGCCACTCTGCAGGAGCTTCCATTAAATTAAGTCCTGGTCCAGTGTATTAAGTCTTGGTCTGTTTTTTGTCATAAATAGTTTTTTTTTTGTATCTTGAATGTTTTTCTTTTCTTTGGTTATTCTGCTTTTGTGAAATATTTAAGTTTTATGTACTCATGTATGTAATGTATTATCTACTTTTTTCGTTATACTCCACAATTATCATTTTTATATATGATGTGAGTTAAAAATAAATTATTATTAAAGCGTCAGATGAAGTGTAAATTTATAATCTATTAGTTTGAAAAAAAAAAATCCGTAAGCAATATTCGTACCCTACTCCAGTTCCGCATCCAAAGCTGTCGAGATACTTCTTCCAAATACTCTGGTTTGTGCATATCAATCCAAGTCAGAAATCTCATTGAGCGTATACTGCCTTTTTTCATTATCATTTCAAAAGGATCCTGAAATAATAACAACAATTACAGAATTATTCCTACAGATAAATAGATAGATGTATATTTAGTGCTTGAAAGCCACAAAGGCCATGGTAAAAATAAAATACATCCGAATACATTTTGAAAACAAAATATGTTTTATATATTTTCACTTTTTTACTTGAATAAATAAAAACTATTAAATCTTTAAGGAATAAATATCAGTATATGTATATTAAACTGACAATCCACGGTTTTCAGTAAAGTGCAAATTATGTCCTGATCTTGAAACGGCATGGGGGGTTGTGAGCCCTACTCATGTTAATTCTTGCTCGTTTAGAGTTTGACTCGGTTATTTATTGTAGTTTCTATCGTTTTAGGTTTCATTTATTTATTGATGGTGATTTGTCGTAGTTTTACACTTGGAAGATTATTTGACTTTATCTCTTCTCATTTTTGGTTTAATGGAGCTCTTTACTTTTCTTTGAAAACTTGTTTTGTGTAAGAAGTTTTTTAAATTAATTATTGAAGGAGGGTAATGTTTGACCCTGAATCTGTCCGAAAAGGATAAGCGTACTAAGCTAAAATTTCAGGGAATGTTGAGGGGGATCTTGAACTAAATCAAAAGACAGTATATGCATCCAGGGTATCAAAAGGGCGTATCCGAAACGTCTTAAGAACGGCCAAGGGTATTAAGTTGAAATTTCCAGGACTACTACTACTGCGACAACTTGCAACTGTGACTAATTGCGTCTGCAATTATTTGTGACTGCGACTACATGTGACTAGGACTGCTTGTGACTGCAAATACTTTCAATTACGACTACTCACGACGGGGACTAATTGAAATTTCGTCTGCGACTGCTGAAGACTACGAAATATTTGCGACTGCGACTCTTTGCGACTTCAACTACTTACGACTATGATTACTTGCGACTAATAACTACCTGCAATTGCGACTACTTGCGACTGCGATTAAAAGTGGCAGCAACTATGACTACTACTACTACTACTGAGTTGTGATAGTGACTGTGACTACCACTGCTATTTCTACTGCTACGACTATTGAGCTGCATCAAAATTTTAAGTGCATCAAAGTTATCAAAATGGCAATACCTCAGGAACGGAATAGGATATTCAGCTGAAACTGTCAGCTGAAAGGTTAAGGGGATGTAAAACTAAATAAAAAGACACTATTTGTGTCTAGAATGTTAAAAGCGCGTTTGTGCAATATCCTAGGAATAGCTAAGGATAGTACTCTGGACCATTAAGGACATATTATTGAGGATGTCCAACAAAATCATAAGACACTATGTGCAACCAAGGTTGTCAAAAGGGCGTGTCTGCAATATTTCAGGAATGGCTAAGGGTAATAAGTTGATATTTTAGGGTGTATTTAGGGCATTTTGAACCAAATTAAAAGAAATTATGTGCATCCAGGTTTCAAAAGGGCGTATCTGCAATATATCACGAATGGCTAAGGGTATCATGATTAGAGTCTGAGGGTAGCAGGAAGGCTATAACATGATTAGGGTCAGAAGGTAACAAGAAGATTATAACATGATTAGGGTCAGAATGGATACAGCCCAACGAATATGCAGCTTTCAATCATTTATTTGAATAGAATTTCCCTGTAACCATCCATCCAATAAAACTACCATTATTAAAACTTTTTGCAAAATAAAAATAACAAGCAAAAATTTTATTCTTAACATATGTCAATTAAAACGAACATGAATTAAGCAAAAAGTTTTTTTTTACAAAAGAAGTTTTTCAAAGAAAAGTAACGAGCTACATTGAACAAAGACGAGCAGAAATGAAGCCAACAAATAATTCTAGCGGAGACGAACATATATATCACTGTCAATGAATAATTAAAGCACAAATTATTCTAGTGACAGAAATTCCATTAAATAATCAAGTCAAACTCAAAATAAGCAGAAATTACCACATAAAGTAGTAGGGATAGACATTCTGGTTTTTAGAAGGCATAGGGGGCGCTAGCCCTACTGCTGTCTGTTGTAATTTCTGTTCGTTTTAAGTTTGACTTGATTATTTATTGTTATTTCTGTTTGTTTTGGGTTTCATTTATTCATTGATAATGACTTACGTTTGTTTTACGCTTGAATTATTATTTGCTTAATTTCCTGCATGTGTTGGCTTTTTCTAACTCTTAATTTTCTTTGAAAAACTTCTTTTGCTGAAAAGCTTTTTTTTTAAATTAATTACTTAAAAAAAAAATGATTTTCAAATTTTCATCCAATGAGCCCTCTTTCGCACAGTCTACGACTACTGGTTCAATGCAATCACGCTTGAAAGAGACAAGCATGCCAGATCATTCTTCTTTCGAAAAATCTTTCCATCCCCCCCCCCATCAACCCTTGTTTTTCATTTCAAATTTCATATTCCTTTAGAAATGCTTTGATTGTCCCCAAAGGATAATCATCATTGCTGAAAAAGTACAGCCCCTAAAACATTTACCAGGAGGTGAGGTATTCAAAATGACAAAAAAGAATTTTATAATGCTCATTTTCACAATTTTCAAGGAGTGTACTTCGACAAAGCTTTCTTTATAGTCAATGCCCCCTCCCCCCACCAACCCTCCATTCTCACTTCACTGCCGGTGTGCATATGAATGTCACCTTTTAATGTTACACTTAAAACAGTTCTGCAACAAAAGTTGCAACCCTGCAGTTTAGTCAAAAGGGCTTATATTACAAGCTCAATCAAAGAATAATCTTCAAAATAAAACAGCTCATTAAAAAAAATCCCCGTCCCTTGCGTATTTACCTTAAAGTCCACTAAATTTGGAAGATATGGGCCTAAAAACGTACTTTTTGAGGCTATAGGCCCCCCGCCCACGAATAGAAAATATCAACTGACCCTCCTCCCTAATAGCTAATGCAAAACTATACATCACTTATACAATTTTTACTAAGCCTCAAATGAATCAACTCAGTTAGATAGAGCTTTAAAATGACTTTTGATTGTAACCATTTATTTTGTAAAGACTGCAAGTATCTTTAAGAGAAAGGGTGCCACCGCACAGTACTAAAGTATATCAACTTCAAAGCGCATTATATAGCTGTCCAATAGCCTTAAACCAATGGCATATCCTGGAATTTTAATTTCGTAGTATATAGGCCCTCTTTGGACAAAATATGGTGTTTTACGCCACATAATAGCCAAAATGCCACTTCGCTTTGCCAGGATATCTTTTGCTACTTAATAAGAAACGCTATAAAATTTCAATTTCGGTTTGAATAAACTCTCCCAATATTCTAGGGCCACCAATTCTATACAATCACCCCTAGGGAAAATAAACTATAGACAAACAAATGAAAACGCGTCCATGACCATCCTTCTAAAAAATACGAAATTTCACGTTTTTTTTTAAGGGTAAGTTTGCTGAAATTTAATGGTGCAATTTTCATTACGACAACTTTCCTTCTTAGGGGCGCTTTTACTTCTTTTTCTAAAATTGGCCAAATATTCTCAGACTCGTAATTTGTAATTTGTGATAGCTAATATCAAATATAATGAATTTTACTTATAGGGAGTCACCATACAAAGCGTTTTTTTAATGCATTTATTACTATCAAAATTCTATTCTTTAAGTTTCGATTACAATTAGTAGTTTCTTACTGAAACTTTATTACCACAAAATGCTTGACACATGGTTATCAATTTTTGTTTTAGAGTTTTGGTTCCTCTTGACAGAAAAAGATTACTCTTTGCTTGCAGTTCATCATCACAAATAAAAAACCGAATGAAAAACGTAAGTTTGTTGTAATATTTCAAGTTAAAGAACTTTTTAAACACAAAACTTACGCTTGGTACATTCATAGGAACATCAAAGTACTTTTGGTTTCTTTCTAGATCCTTGAACATATATTGTCCCTTAGCTGGAAGTAGCATCGGCCCTTTATTGCCAGTATTTTTCATTATTCCTCCAAGAAAAGTTGGCCGTAATTTCAAATCAATATTCCATACATTTTGGTAACGACATAAAGCCTGGAAAACAATAACATTTTCAGAATTCCCACAACAAATTTACCAGGTCGTGACCTAGTCTCCTTTTCATGAGCTAGCTCACTAAATATTCAAGACGTTCAGCAGGATAGTTAACAAAGTCCAAAACAATACTACAGGATATGAGCAAGTAAAAAGACTTTAGTTGAAATCCCCCTTCTTTTTCTGATACCATAATTAAGTTAAAAACTAACAGCAAATATCTCTCTTCATTCTTATTGTCAGATGCAATTTTTGTAAGGCTATCCAATGCTGTTTGCACTTGAATTTAACCGTAAATTGCAAATTTTTGGAATTCCTGGGGCACCATGGATTCAGATCAGTGATGCACACAGGGAGGAGGGCATAGGAAGGTATGGTCCCACCTCCTCTAAGGGCATTCTTGTCTAAGAATAATGTGTCCTAAGCCCTACAGAAAACTCATTTTCTGCTACTTTTAATAGTTGATTTTACTTTTCGACCAAAAGGAACATTTTTCTTACCAAAATTGAAACTTTTGTGTGAAGTTGTACTGTTATTCAATACTAAAATTTATCCCTGACCTATCCTGCAGAGTATATATTAAGCCTATCCTGTTTCTACAGGTTGGTCAATTTCATGTTTATATCTTCAACATTATGCTTAAAGGACCCCACAGATTAGGGACAACAATAATCCTGTGCTTTGACCAAAAAATCAATCACTGATCAAACGGTCAATGATTAATTTCGAAAATGATAAATTTTTTTTAAAATAAAACTATACATATGCGTAAAAAAATTGAATACACACAAATGCAAAAGGCCGTAAAATATAAATTAGTGCACTCTACACTATGATAAGATAAGATTTGTTGCAAAAAGCCTGTGGGTCATACCTTGTGATTATATGTCTACCTTGAATTTTCACAAGCAATTAATTTTTCAACTTTAGTCCATATTAATAACTCAAAACACACACTATTACGAAGCAAATAAGAGTTTCGATAGGGATTGGTCCTTTTATTAGACAGTGAAAAAACAAATAAAAAAGTTCTGGATATTTCAGACATAGTCCGTCTTCATCATCAGCAGAAATAATAAAGTATTATAATTAAAACAAACTATATTTATACAGAAAAATATAATAACTCCGGGGTCAAAGAATGTTACCGGTCCATTGGGTTAGAGGGTCTCTCTAAGGTCGGAAGTTATTATTTTTTTTCTGTATAAATATAGTTTGTGTTCATTATAATACTTTAGTATTTCTGCTGATGATGAAGACTGACTATATCTTCGAGATATACAGAACTTCTGTATTTCTTTTTTCACTGTCTAATAAAAGGACCAATCCCTATTGAAACTCTTATTTGTTTGTCATAGAAAGGCAGTGTGGTCTTGAAAAAATATCAACACACACTATTGTAAGGCAGAATATGTTCTCTACAAACTTTAAAGACGCATCTAAAATTGCAAGTATGTTTAGGTTTAGACAGTTAAAATTCTAAAAAATATGCAGCCCTTTGAGCACTCAGGTAGAAGTACTATGAAGGGGCAAAATCTTTGTTACATAGCTTTAACAAGAAGAGAGAAGTTGTCAGCAAGAATAAGATGAAGACCCTTATCTTTATTCCAGCTATGCAATATAGACACAAACAACATTAAAGGAACAACCTGGTGTATCTTCGGTACTTGTCTATTATATAAAACACACTTGAGAAGTAAAGTTTGGTGTCAAACAAAATACGATGAAAACAGAATACTTTCTTAGCAAAGTTGTGAAGGTCATTTACGAATTATTAAATTTGGAGTTTCGGCGTCGGCTGATCGTCTCAAAGACAAAGAAAAGTTTATTATTAAAGCGATTCTTGACATAGCCTAGTTCATTTTAGTTCATTATCGACGAGATCCTTGAGGACACTGTTAGTTTGCTTTGACTAGTGATAGAATATAGTGTCGTATCATGGATGTTCAAGAACCATTTCAGCTTGTTGGAAGGGCTACAGCACAACTGAACCGGAACAAGCAGTTTTACTCATTTGAAAGTGAACCACAAAAATAATTTTGTCGACCCAGAGAAGCCGTTGGCTCTACCTCAAAAGTAGAGAGAATGTGGGGTTCCACAAAGTGGAGAAACAAACGGCACCAAGGTACATCCCGACGTCATTTAAACTCCTACTTAGTAGAGTACATGTGGCGGGCGGCAGTAAAGGCAGAAGCCGAGTTCATTTTAACGCGATTCTTGAGGACATTTATGCTTTCTGGGAGCATATTTCCAAGTTGTAGTTTTCACAATTTAGCAAATAAAGTATTCTATTTTCATCATATTTTTTCATTAGGTTAAATAGGTTTGGTTAGGTTAAAAAAGGTTTGTTTAGGGTACGTATTTAATATATGCTATGCTTTATCCCCCCTTCACTAATGTGCAAATATATAGCCCAAATTGTATCTAAAGTATAATATTTTTCATCATAATTTTGTTTTATTTCATTAGCATTCACCAAACTTCACTTCTCGAGTGTGTTTTATATAATAGACAAGTACCGAATTTTCCCTACTCCCCAGCACCAGGGGCGAATCTCCACCATTTCTATTGTGGGGGGGGGGAGCAAAGGGGTCCATATCCGGATAGTCAAGAGGCATGGGATATATAATATTTTTTCTCCACATTATTAGGGAAGGGGGGCAACGCCCCCTCTCCAAACGACGCCCAGGCCCAGCACCAAGGGAAATACCATTTTCAAACTTAACTTAAGAGAATATAAATGTTTAAAAAAATATAAATGTTTTTACTTTTATAACTTTAATAAATCAAATAATATTAACATTTTGATTACTAAATATCAGTATATGTATATTAAACTGACAATTCACATTCATTTGTATTTTTTCAGTAAAGTGCAAATTATATTCTGGCCTTGGGAAGGCATAGGGGTTTTGAGCCCTACTCATGTTAATTTCTGCTCGTTTTGAGTTTGATTCGGTTATTTATTGCAATTTCTGTTCGTTTTGGGTTTCATTTATTATCGATGCTGATTTGTGGTAGTTTCACACTTGGTAGATTATTTGATTTTATTTTCTGCTCATTTTTGGTTTAATGGAGTTCTTTACTTATCTTTGAAAAACTTATTTTGTGGAAAAACTTTTTTTTAATTAATTTCTGTTCGTTTTATATTGACAGTCTTTCCAGGGAAAAAGAAAATAATTCTTTAAATCTTTTCGTTTTTGTTAAGACTTTATAGTTTGGCCAGCTATTTGTATGCTGGAAAAAAATTTTCCAGCAATTTTTAACAACATACACCCTTTTAAAAATCTGGACACCAATAGAAGTGTTTAATTTAGTTTCATACCTCCTCTAGTTGACCTGAAATAGAAAAATTGATACCATTCGCAAAAAAAATCTGTTTACTTCTTTGATAGCTTGGATACACTTACGCTATTTTGATTTGGTTAATTTTAAGAGCAGAAGTAGCCCCGAAAGTTTGAACATAATACGCTCAGTCGTTCTTGGGATACTGCTGAGATGCCTTATTGGGAATTAGCATTAACAGAGTGTATTTTGATTTAATCTTAAGGCAACATTTAGTTTTTAAACATAATGGGGAAATTGGAGGGTGGGCGTGGGAGGGGACTAGTTGCCCTCCAATCACTTTCGACTATTAAAAAGAGCATTATCCCTTTCTATTTTCAATCGAATGAGCCCTTTTCGAAGTTCCAAGACAACTCCTTCGATACGAAGTGCCCTGGTCTAAAAAAAAGGAAAAAAATAATAATACATTGTACCCACATCGATCTTTACTATAATTAAATAAAAAAAAAAAAAGTTTTTTTAAACTGAAAGTAAGGAGCGACATTAAAACTTAAAACGAACAGAAATTATTCCGTATATGAAAGGGACTGTCCCCTCCTCAACGCCTCGCTCTTTACGCTAACGTTTTTTATTGTTTTAAAAAATAAAGTTGTGAGACAGAGTCAAACTTTAGCGTAAAGAGCGAGGCGTTGAGGAGGGGACAGTCCCCTTTTATATACGGAATAATTTCTGTTCGTTTTAATGTCGCTCCTTACTTTCAGTTTAAAAACTTGTTTTTTTTTTATTTAATTTTTGAACGTTTTTGAATAAATGCAGGTTTTGATCTTGATTCACCGTACATGAATAATTAAAACAAAATTTCCATATTATTTACTTTTATTTAGTTAAATGGCTTTCCCGAAACTTGTTTAATTTTATTTACGAACGTTTTTATTAGTAATAAATATACGTAACTTACGAATTAACTTACGTAACGAACTTCTATATTCATATATTTTTAATACGTTTATTAGGGGGTTCGCCCCTAGTCAATACCTTGCTCTTTAAGCGAAAGTTCGAATTTTGTTCCAATTCTTTAAAAATGACCGCTTAATCACAAAAGCCGTTAATTAGAATAAATAGCTCTTATGAAAGTACTAAAAAATCTTTGGCTTAAAGAGCGAGGCATGACTACGGGGTGAACCCAATTATATATGTAATATTTTCTGTTCGTTTAAAGTTTCGATGTTGCTGCTGTTGCAGTTGAAATACTTGTTTTTTTTATATTAAATTTCTGATCTTTTTTTAAATAATGCTGGGAAGTCCGGCGTCCCCTTCATAGCAATGTCCCTTCCCCCATGAAAACTTCCTTCATGGAAAGATCCTCCCACATAACCCCCGACCTACCCCCCCCCCACTACCAGGAAAAATCTCCCCTGAAAACGTATGTATACTTCCAAATAACCAATACTATATGTTAACATTGGGTAAAGTTAATAACTTTCAGCCCTCCCCCCGGGAACTTCGGGGGATTAAGTCATCCTAAAAGACATACTTATAATATTTTCGAACATGCTGAACAAAACGGCAGTCTCAAAATTTTGATCAGGTGACTTTGGGAAAAAAATGAGCGTGGGAGGGGGCCTAGTTGCCCTCCATTTTTTTGGTTACTTAAAAAGGGCACTAGAACTTTCAATTTCCATTCCAATGAGCCCTCCCACGATATTCTAGGACAACTGGGACGATACGATCACCCCTGGGAAAAAAAAAAAAAAAAAAAAAAAAAACAAACAAACGAACAAACAAAATAAACACGCACCCGTCTGGCAAAAAATGCAAAATTCCACATTTTTGTAGATGGGGGCTTGAAACCTCTACAGTAGGGTTCTCTGATACGCGGAATATGATAATGTGATTTTCATTAAGGTTCTATAACTTTTAGGGGATCTTTCCCCTTTTTTTCGAAAATCAGCCAAATTTTCTCAGGCGCCTAACTTTTGGGTAGGTTTAAACTTGATGAAACTTATATATTTGAAATCAGCATTAAAATCTGATTCTTTTGATGTATCTATTTGTATCAAAATACCGTTTTCTAGAGTTTCGGTTACCATTGAGCCGGGTCGCTCCTTACTTAAAGTTCGTTACCACGAACTGTTTGAAAATGTCAAGCCTTCCAATCACTTTCGACTATTAAAAAGTGCACTAGCCCTTTCAATTTCCAATCGAATAAGCATTTTTTGAGTTTCTACGACAACGCTTTCTATAAACACCTTATATGCTCCCAGGGCATAAATTACAACCCTTGCCCTGAGGGCAGTGAGGGGGTTGTCATCCTCAAAGACCTAACTTCCAGAACTTTCAACTACGTTGAAGAAAATTGCTATCTCAAAATTTTGATTGGATGTGTTTGGGGAATTGGTGGGCGTGAGAGGAGGTTAGCTGCCCTCCAATCACTTCCGAATATTAAAAAGGGCACTAGCCCTTTCAATTTCCAATCGAATGAGCCCTTTTTGAAGTTTCTACGACAACGATTTCTATAAAAACCTTATATGCTCCAGGGCATAACTTACAACCCTTGACCTGAGGGGGTTATCATCCTCAAAGACATAATTCCCGGACCTTTCAACTACGTTGAAAAAAATGGCTATCTCAAAATTTTGATTGGATGTGTTTGGGAAAATGGTGGGTGTGAGAGGGGGGTTACTTGCCATCCAACCACTTTCGACTATTAAAAAGTGCACTAGCCGTTTCAATTTCCAATCGAAAGATTCCTTTTTGAAGTTTCTACGACAACGCTTTCTATAAAAAAAAAAAACCTTATATGCCCCCAGGCCATAACTTACAACCTTGCCCTGAGGGCTGTGGGGGGATAGCCATCCTCAAAAACATAATTTCCATACTTTTAACAACGTCGAACAAAATGGCTATCTGAAATTTTGATTGGATGTGTTTGGGGAAATGGTGGGTGTGAGAAGGGTGTTAGTTATCCTCCAATCACTTTCGACTATTAAAAAAGGCACAAGCCCTTCTAGTTTCCAATCGAATGTGCCTTTTTGAAGTTTCTACACCATCACTATCTATAAAAACCATATATGCCCCCAGGGCATAACTTATAACCCTTGCCCCGAGGTTTCTGAGGGGGTTATCATCCTCAAAGACCTAATTTCTAAAACTTTGAACTACGTTGAACAAAATGGCTATCTAAAAATATTTATTGGATGTGTTTGGGGAAAAGGTGGGCGTGAGAAGGGGGTTAGTTTCCATCAAATCACTTTCGACTATTAAAAGGGACACTAGCCATTTGAATTTCCTATCGAATGAGCCCTTTTTCAAGTTTCTACGACAAAGCTTTCAATAAAAACCTTATATGCCCCCAGAAGATAACTAACAAACCTTACCCTGAGGGCTGTGGAGGGAGTGTCGTCCTCGTAGATATAATTTCCGGACCTTTCAACTACTTTGAACAAAATGGCTATCTCAAAATTTTGGTTGGATGTGTTTGGATAAATGGTGGGTGTGGAAGGAGTGTTAGTTGCCCTCCACTCACTTTCGACTATTAAAAAGGGCACTAGCCATTTCAATTTCCAATCAAATGAGCCCTTTTTGAAGTTTCTACGACAACACTTTCTACAACAAACCTTATATGCCCCAGGGCATAACTTACAGCCCTTGCCCTGAGGACTGTGGGGGAGGGGGTGTCATCCTCAAAGATCTAGTTTCCAGAACTTTCAACTACGTTGAACAAAATGGCTATCTCAAGATTTTGATTGGGATGTGTTGGGGAAAAGGTGGGCGTGAGAGGGGGGGGGGGGGGGGGTAGTTGCCCTCCAATCCCTTTCGAATATTAAAAAGGGCACTAGCCCTTTGAATTTCCAATCGAACGAGCCTTTTTTGAAGTTTCTACGACAACACTTTCTATAAAAACCTTATATGCCCCCAGGGCATAACTTACAACCCTTGCCCTGAGGGCTGTGGGGGAAGTATCCTCCTCAAAAAACATAATTTCTATCTGGAAATCAACTACGATGAACAAACGGCTTTCTCCAAATTTTTAATTGGATGTGTTTGGGGAAATAGTGGGCGTGGAAGGGGTGTTAGTTTGCCTTCCAATCACTTTCGACTATTAATAAGGGCACAAGCCACTCCAATTTCCAATCGAATGAGCCCTTTTCGAAGTTTCTACGAAGACTCCTTCGATACGAAGTGCCCTGGTCTAAGACCAAGAAAAAAAAAATAAAATAAAAATACATTGTGCCAACATCGTTTCTTTACTTAGGCGCACTGCGCTGCCTATGATTCAGCATCATTCAACATCTTCAATCTAAAACTAGAGAAAAAATCCTCTGAAAAAAAATCTTCTGGAGGTTTTGAATAGATTCTAGTTTTACAGCTTTAAACAGGGGTCAGCCGCAACGATGCTCCCGAAAAAAGTGACTTTAGTTATTTCACAACTAAAAAATGACAAAAAGTGACTACCAAGAGGCACTCAGAGCACAGGCAGATGAACTACACAAGTTTCAATTACTGCCTTATGATCATCATCGCCCTCTAAAAGCCCGTGAGGGTACGGAAAAGAAGGCTGGAAGTATTAAATTATCTAAGATTAATTTATTTTTCCATACAAAAAGAGAACTTTAATGAAAGCACAACTTCGATTAAAGTACATGGAACAAACAACCTTAGTAAAGCAGAACTTATGAATATTTACAAACAGGAATAAACTGCACGATTGGCGTCGATGAGTAAGTGTAAAAATCACTGGTAGAATTACACTTAACATAATTAGCGTCATCACTTCTTAGGCTTTTTTGAAAGGTGATCGATCAGTTCTGATTTCCTCTTCAAAACAAGTACTTCCACAGATTCAGCATCATTTATCCTTTCCCTTTCTTCGGAACAAGCTTTTAGTGCTGCTTCCAGCATGCTTTGAGCGAGAGCAATGTGCAGAAGTCCTTCTCTTCTACTGCTTTCTTTAGATGTTCTCCTGCTTCTTTCAGGATAGTATCACCAATCTTTTTGTTCTGTTCTAGCCATCTCTTTTCGCTTCCTCTGGACCAAGTCCTGGACTGCCAATTCAGCATCTTTCTTTCTAGCTTCAAGCTTTTCTTTTTCTAATTCATCCTGTGTTTAACCAATAAGGTTAAGTTCATAGCTAGGTCTAGCTGATCTGGCAAAACACAGCAGCTTCTTTGTGATTGGAACAAGCTCGGGTTTGTTGTTATAGTTGCGCAGAAAATTAGCAATGAAAACTTTAGCATTTAGGGTCCTCTCCTCTCTATGGGCTTGCATGCTAGTAATCAACTGAGCTGAACGGGATAATCTTCGCTCCATATCTGCGCTTCCATGGCAGAGCGAAAAACCTGCTCTAACTACTCCACCAAGGCCTGATATTTCACATGACCAGATGGTGTCTTCAGTTCTAGGATCTTTTGTTCAATAGCTATCGATTCATGTGCTGTTCGTGGGTGATGACAGAGGGTCCGACTGTAGTAACAACCATTCTCCCTTGATTTTTTCTGTGTTCGTCTCGAACAGAAGTTCTCTTGTAACTTAGAGAGCATCACTGTAATCCATTGGCTGGGAATCTGGCTTGGGAAGGCTGAAGCAGCTAAGGCTTCGGAAAAACTCGTTGTTCAGAGGGCATTTTGCCAACAAATACTGTACAGCAGCTTTTGCGTGCTTCCTAACTCCTACGAAAAAAAGTTTCCTATATTTCTGAGTCACTTTTGAAGAAGCAAGAGCTGTCAGGATCTACTCATTACACAAAGGTTACTCTAGATATACTTCTGCAGCACTGTATACGCTCAAACCCCACGGTGGGGTGATGGTTGACATCATTGGCACGTACAATCTGTCCGAGAAGAACTATATATAAGCGACGCAACTCAAAATCCAGCACATGAATCAACGGCTCTTGTCGTTGAAACACTCCATTGAATACAGTGAAGGTATTTACAGAACTCATGACACTCTCAATTTCAGCTTTCATTGTCGGCTTTCTTAGCCAACTGACAATTTTTTAGATACTTCGGATTTGAAAAAAGTGCTTTAAGCCCTTTTTCTTTGGCACAAATTCCAGAAAATATTCAATCAGAGCAGGCCAACGCTCGATCGAATGGTTTGCAGCTTCTTCTATAGTAAGCCACCTAGTGGGGATGTGCTTTACGAACTCATGTCATGGAGCCTTAACTTTTAGCTGACAGTGGCTAAAATCATCACAACAAGCAGACCATCTGCGGAAGAAATGGTAAACATCAACTATCATATCAGAACATTCCTCCCCAAGTTCCTGTAGTCCTTTTTGGAACGCATTATGCACTGCGTGGATGTTGCAGGTACCGATATTCAAAAGACCTTTTGAATACCGCTTTTTCTTTTCCAAGTCAAAAATCTACCATACTTTCTTATTGACAGCTGGACCAGGAACTTACAAGCATCAACAGTCTCTCAAGTGAAAGTCCTTCATATTCTATACACTAGAGGAGCTTCTTGCTCAGATCCTCACTAGTAGCATGTCTCAGATAATATGTTCTAAGATGTCGAGTAAGAACTAGTTTTTGCTCCTTCATACGAAGTCAGACCTCTGGATGACTTCAACCAAAATTTCCCTAAAATAAGGATAAATTGCCTCCATGAACAAATATGTCATTTTTTCGGTATTTAACGAGAAGCCTTCCGGGCCAGCACCCGGGAACATAGTTCGAAAGATATCGACAACACCATCACACGAAATTGCAGCAAAAGAACTAGCTATGGTCTTCAAAAACCGTGTTATTTCTGCCTTTAAAGTCACATCTCTCTCGCAGAACATCTCAAACTTCTTTGGTTGAAGCTGATCAGGTTGAAGTGAGTCTGAGTTGACGTGGGTTTAACACAGTAGACACGTTCATCTTTTGTTCCATTTTGGCGGCATGTTGGAGAAGAGCTTGAAAACCCTTTTTAGCAGCTGAGTGTCTTTTTGCATATTTTGCAGTAAAATGAACTGTCATCATCAATACTCTTGGCACACCACTCTTGCACTAAAGGTCCAGTCCCATCTTCCCTACCAAACCAGTTTTCTGAAAATTTAGTCTTACCCATCACCCAAAATGACCTGAAAAAAGAACAGGTGTTAGAATAGATTTAGAAAGCCTTCTCACCAACTCATATATTTACGCAAACAACATAAACTCATAAAGCCAAGAGACGCTTATTTTTTCTTACGTTTTGACGTCCCCTAAACTTATGGGTCTTAATTTGTACCCTCTATAGGACACAGCCAAACACAAAAAGAGAAGCAGATACTGTTAAGAATCTGAGCCAAAAATGTTCATCTTCTAAGCGGCCAATTTGGGTGGATAAACAGTGAAGAAAGGCCTATGAGCAGCTGTGAGAGGATTATCAAGAGTGAGCTTACCTTTTCTAGGAACTTGAATGTCCAACATTCCGTTAGTCCACAAATTGCTGAAAATTAAGTTCGAAATATGAACAAAAAAAGTGACTTTAGTGACAAACTCAGTGAAAAAGTGACATATCTTAAGAAAAAGTGACACAAAGTAAAAAAAGTGACTGCGACCGATCCCTGTTTTAAAGAGCACAATAACTTATTTAAAGTTTTACCTTAATATTACTATCCAGGAAGGAGTACCAGCACTATTTTATGTAGAGGTTTATAGGGCATCCAATCTTGCATTGCCTAGCACCTATCATTTCAAAATCATGGCTAAACCTCTCCTTAGGTAGGTACCAGTTATGACAGATAATTAGAGTAGGAATAGCATATTGCCTGTCTGACTTCTTAAATTATAAGACCAGACGCAGAAAGGGTATTGTTAGATAGTGTGTTTTTCAATCTTTCAACAGAGAGGTTCTTAAATACAAATCAGGAAAATGAAGAACACTTTGGGCACTTCCTAAAAGTTATGTCAAATATTTTTCTAGGCTTGAATTACTTACCCATGAAAGCAGGTTTCCAAGCAAAGAAATGCCTTAAAGAAACAAAAAAAATTTCTTACAAGACTAACTTGAAGTTCTTAAAAAGTCTTTGAATAAAATGTGGTGAAATATTATGGCAAAGTTCATACCATGTTCAGCTATGGCGTTACCTTATTACTCTAGGATATTATCCAATTTAACATGCACTCAAATTCATGACATATTCAGAAAACTGTATTTTTCAAAAATTACTAGCCAAATATACAGGCAATCAAACGTAGTGCCACAGGCACTATTGCTTCCATGTACTTTTTGGCAAAATATTAAAATACTTGATCTTTAGAATTTTCAAAGATTGTTGATTATAAGAATTGTTTGACTGAAATATACTGCTTTTTATTAAAATGTATGTCCAAATTCTCCTACAGTAGCCAACTAGTTTTTTTTCTGATCCCAAATATTCAGATTTTTTGCTGTTGGTCTATAATATGTACCACTATGTTTCCGGAAAAGAAGGATTACTAATTTTCGCACATAACTGACAAAAAGCATAAACAGTTTTGGGATTTGCATTTAAAATTTACAAAGAAGAAAATTTGTTAGCCTTTAAAGTGCTTTTTTTAATATAGTAAGTAAACACGTATACATTTTTTCAGTAAGAATATCATTTTAACTAGAAAATGACTGTGTTTCCAATGAAAAGACTCAAAAAAGTTTTTACCATTTTAGAAGAAAAGCGTTTTTAATTTTTTGCCAAAAATAGAATGGAAAGAGAGGGAATGTGTGTTTTGGCATTGAGAGGGTTTCTTACTATGCCATGAGTTTAACAAATGTTTTTATACTCAATAATATCCGAAATTATAATGGTGGAATTTTATTGTTCTTGGCCTGCCCAAGTTGATATGGACTAAGCTTGAAATACTAAATTTATATAAGTCCTTACCTCAAAGGCAAACCATGTATATGGTGATATAACATCATAGAATAATTCAACCTTTATACGGTTTCCAGTGGCTCCAACAGATGAAAACAAAGCCTTATCAAGCATCATTATATCCTGAAAAGCAAACAGTTTGTGCTAAATAGCCTAAAATAAGAATTTTACTTATTTTACAACAAAAAACTTATTTCCTCCTTTTTATAACTATAATATAAATCAAAACTACAAACAATGACCAACATAAACACATATTTTTGTAAGCTTGCAATTACATACCAAATCTTTTTCCAATAGCCTGTTTTTATGTTTTA
Organism: Artemia sinica; assembly: GCA_027921565.1. Taxonomy (NCBI): domain Eukaryota; kingdom Metazoa; phylum Arthropoda; class Branchiopoda; order Anostraca; family Artemiidae; genus Artemia; species Artemia sinica. Next base: position 47,332,051 of record CM051260.1, on the reverse strand, counting down.
ATAAACCTGCAGAGATTGATTGTGTAGACACCCAGGCCTAAAAAGAGGGGAGGGGAGGGCATAAGGACTGATATTTTGAAACTTTTATAGGGGAATAGACTATAATGATACCACTATTATGTTCACACATGGTTCCTTTGCAAATCAGTAAAAAAAAATAAAAAGAATCAGTTGGTACATTCTTACTTAGGTCCCATCCATCCTTGTGGGATGTTTTGGGTCCACACGCCTGCCAACTCATTTATAAGGGCTTGGTAAATTACTCTATCTGGTTTAGTGCATGATAATTGTGCTATCTTGGCATTTTCAAGGTTCCCCATCCATTTCTTTACAGTTTGCCTTGAGAACACAGGCCATAGATATTCTTCAAGGGCAATTTTGGGAAGATGGCGCAACTCCATTTGCCTGATGTTGCCAAACTAGTGCAAGTGTTGCTTCTTGACTCTGCTGATAACGGTTTTATTGGACTGCACCCTTCAATGTACTTCCATATTTGCGATGTAGTCAGTGTGTTTGACTCATAAAAGAGTAAGGTACCTAAGTACAAAAAGTGATCCGCCGTTTCAACTTTGCGGTCTGTCTATGGTGGTAAGGGGGGAAAGGAAATCAGTTCATGTTTGTAGCGAAGATAACTTTGCTCTTGCTGGTAATGGTCTCTGTCACAAACGGCTTGATGGCGTTGTAGAGTTTATCAGCTTGTGCCTTCAATTCCTAAAAGGATGGCTAGCTCATCTATATCATCAGCACAGCCAAG
>CM051260.1:47231339-47331197 GCA_027921565.1 Artemia sinica | reverse complement strand
TTCAAGTGGCATAAAAACTTACTTTCAGTACATTCCTAGCCACTCTCGCATAAGTGGTAATCATCAGGTTGATGAAATAGCAAAAAATGCTATAAATATTGACCAGCCAAGTGGGAGACCAATCCCAATTAGAGATATTTACCGATGGAGGCTATCAGATATTAATTTTAATAAGATTAATCCTATCCTTTCCCCCTTTCCCAATAAGTATCTTTCTAAAATTTATCATAGAATTCGTTCTGGAACAAATGGACTAAATTTCCTTGCATTCTCATATAAGCTTTCTAATTCAAGTGGCTCAATTCCCCTGTCCCCTCTTTGCAGGCATTGTAATATGAATAATGAAACAATTGACCATTGCCTATTTGAATGTAATATGCTGACGTCTGCACAACATACCTTGCTTTGTAAACTGTTAAAATACTTCAAACACCACAAAATCCCACTATCAGCCAAGAGCCTAGCCAACTATACCTGCACACAGAGCATAGAAATCGACATCTATCATCTTATATTTGAACTCCTAGAGTCAAAAGATCTGCTGAAAGATATCTGAATATATCTAATAAATATGAGGCAATCAGCCAGTAGCTCTGTAGCCCACAGAGTGAAGCAAAAGGAAAAGGGCTAAATAGTTTTACTGAAAAGCCCGCCTGCTGTTAAATAGAAGAAGAAGGCTCCAATATTTTATTATTATTTATTATTTATTATTTTTTTTTCCAGAGGCACTTCATATGGAAGGGGTTGTCGTAGAAACTTCAAAGGGGGATCATTCAATTGGAAATCGAGAGTTCTAGTGCCCTTTTTAATAGTCGAAAATGATTGGAGGGCAACTAGCCCCCCCCCCACGCCCATCATTCCCCCAAACACATCCAATCAAAATTTTGAGATAGCCATTTTGTTCAGCGTAGTTGATTTCCAGATAGAAAATATATTTTTGAGGAAGAGACACCCCTCACAACCCTCAGGGCAAGGGTTTTAAGTTATGCCCTGGGGGCATATAAGGTTTTTATACAAGGCGTTGTCGTAGAAACTTCAAAACAGGCTCATTCAATTGGAAATTAAACAGCTAGTGCCCTTTTTAATAGTCGAAAGTGATTGGAGTGTAACTAGTCCCCCTCCCCCCCCCCCACACCCATCATTTCCCCAAACACATCCAATCAAAATTTTGAGATGGCCATTTTGTTCAGCGTAGTTGATTTCCAGATAGAAAATATATTTTTGAGGAGGATACCCCCCCCCCACAACCCTCAGGGCAAGGGTTTTAGAAACTTCAAAACAGGCTCATTCGATTGTAAATTAAATGGCTAGTGCCCTTTTTTAATAGTCGAAAGTGATTGGAGTGCCAAGCTTAGCCCCCACCCCCCACCCCACGGCCAACAGCCCATTCATTTCCCCCAAGGGTTTTAAGATATGCCCTGGGGGCATATAAGGTTTTATAGAAGGCGTTGTCGTAGAAACTTCAAAAAAGGTTCATTCGATTGGAAATTCAAAGGGATAGTGCCCTTTTTAATAGTCAAAAGTGATTGGAGGACAACTAGCCCCCCCCCTCCCTACGCCCATCATTCCCCTAAACACATCCAATCAAAATTTTGAGATAGCCATTTTTGTTCAGCGTAGTTGATTTCCGAATTGAAACATATTTTTGAGGAGGACACTCCCCACAACCCTCAGGGCAAAGGTTTTAAGTTATGCCCTGGGGGCATTTAGGGTTTTTATAAAAGGCATTGTTGTAGAAACTTCAAAACAGGCTCATTCAATTGGAAATTGAAGGGCTATGGCCCTTTTTAATGGTCCAAAGTGATTGGAGGGCAACTAGCCCCCCACGCCCATCATTTCCCCAAACACATCCAATCAAATTTTGAGATAGCCATTTTGTTCAGCGTAGTTGATTCCCAGATAGAAAATATATTTTTGAGGAGGATACTCCCCACAACCCTCAGGGCAAGGGTTTTAAGTTATGCCCTGGGGACATATAAGGTTTTTATAGAAGGCGTTGTCGTAGAAACTTCAAAACAGGCTCATTCGACTGGAAATTAAAGGGCTAGTGCCCTTTTTAATAGTCGAAAGTGATTGGAGTGTAACTAGCCCCCTCCCCCCCCCACGCCCATCATTTCCCCAAACACATCCAATCAAAATTTTCAAGATAGCTATTTTGTTCAGCGTAGTTGATTTCCAGATAGAAAATGTAGTTTTGAGGAGACACTCCCCCACAACCCTCAGGGCAAGAGTTTTAAGTTATGCCCTTGGGCATATAAGGTTTTTATAGAAGGCGTTGTTGTAGAAACTTCAAAACAGGCTCATTCGATTGGAAATTAAAGTGGCTAGTTGCCCTTTTTAATAGTCGAAAGTGATTGGAGTGCAACTAGCCCCCTCCCCCACGCCCATCATTCCCCAAACACATCAATCAAAATTTCTGAGATAGCCATTTTGTTCAGCGTAGTTGATTTCCAGATAGAAAATATGTTTTTGAGGAGGACACTCCCCCAGAACCTCAGGGCAAGGGTTTTAAGTTATGCCCTGGGGCATATAAGGTTTTTATAGAAGGCGTTGTCGTAGAAACTTCAAAAAAGGTTCATTCGATTGGAAATTCAAAGGGATAGTGCCCTTTTTAATAGTCAAAAGTGATTGGAGGGCAACTAGCCCCCCCCCCTCCCACGCCCATCATTCCCCAAACACATCCAATCAAAATTTTGAGATAGCCATTTTGTTCAGCGTAGTTGATTTCCAGATAGAAAATATATTTTTGAGGAGGACACTCCCCACAACCCTCAGGGCAAAGGTTTTAAGTTATGCCCTGGGGCATTTAGGTTTTTATAAAAGGCGTTGTTCGTAGAAACTTCAAAAACAGGCTCATTCGATTGGAAATTAAAGGGCTAGTGCTATTTTTAATAGTCGAAAGTGATTGGAGGGCAACTAGCCCCCCCCCCCCCCACGCCCAACCACCAACCAAACATTTTGAGATAGCCATTTTTTCAGGTAGCTGATTTCCACATAGAAAACATGTCTTTGAGGAGACAATCCCCCAAACCTCAGGCAAGGGTTTTAAGTTATGCCCTGGGGGCATATAAGGTTTTTTATAGAAGGCGTTGTCATAGAAACTTCAAAAAAGGTTCATTCGATTGGAAATTCAAAGGGATAGTGCCCTTTTTAATAGTCAAAAGTGATTGGAGGGCAACTAGCCCCCCCCCTCACGCCCATCATTCCCCCAAACACATCCAATCAAAATTTTGAGATAGCCATTTTGTTCAGCGTAGTTGATTTCCAGATAGAAAATATGTTTTTGAGGAGGACACTCCCCCACAACCCTCAGGCAAGGGTTTTAAGTTATGCCCTGGGGCATATAAGGTTTTTATAGAAGGCGTTGTCGTAGAAACTTCAAAAAAGGCTCATTCGATTGGAAATTCAAAGGGCTAGTGCCCTTTTTAATAGTCAAATGATTGAGGCAACTAGCCCCCCCCACGCCCATCATTCCCCAAACACATCCAATCAAATTTTGAGATAGCCATTTTGTTCAGCGTAGTTGATTTCCAGATAGAAAATATATTTTGAGGAGGAACTCCCCCACAACCCTCAGGGCAAGAGTTTTAAGTTATGCCCTGGGGACATATAAGGTTTTTATAGAAGGCGTTGTCGTAGAAACTTCAAAACATGCTCATTCGACTGGAAATTAAAGGGCTAGTGCCCTTTTTAATAGTCGAAAGTGATTGGAGTGCAACTAGCCCCCCCCCCCCCCCACGCCCATCATTTCCCCAAACACATCCAATCAAAATTTTCAGATAGCCATTTTGTTCAGCGTAGTTGATTTCCAGATAGAAAATGTAGTTTTGAGGAGGACACTCTCCCACAACCCTCAGGGCAAGAGTTTTAAGTTATGCCCTTGGGCATATAAGGTTTTTATAGAAGGCGTTGTTGTAGAAACTTCAAAACAGGCTCATTCGATTGGAAATTAAATGGCTAGTGCCCTTTTTAATAGTCGAAAGTGATTGGAGTGTAACTAGCCCCCCCCCCCACGCCCATCATTTCCCCAAACACATCTAATCAAAATTCTGAGATAGCCATTTTGTTCAGCGTAGTTGATTTCCAGATAGAAAATATGTTTTTGAGGAGGACACTCCCCCAGAACCTTCAGGGCAAGGGTTTTAAGATATGCCCTGGGGGCATATAAGGTTTTTATAGAAGGCGTTGTCGTAGAAACTTCAAAAAAGGTTCATTCGATTGGAAATTCAAAGGGATAGTGCCCTTTTTAATAGTCAAAAGTGATTGGAGGGCAACTAGCCCCCCCCCCCTCCCTACGCCCATCATTCCCCTAAACACATCCAATCAAAATTTTGAGATAGCCATTTTTGTTCAGCGTAGTTGATTTCCAGATTGAAAATATATTTTTGAGGAGGACACTCCCCACAACCCTCAGGGCAAAGGTTTTAAGTTATGCCCTGGGGGCATTTAGGGTTTTTATAAAAGGCATTGTTTTAGAAACTTCAAAACAGGCTCATTCGATTGGAAATTAAAGGGCTAGTGCTATTTTTAATAGTCGAAAGTGATTGAAGGGCAGCTAGCCCCCCCGCCTTACGCCCATAATTTCCCCAAACACATCCAACCAAACTTTTGAGATAGCCATTTTATTCAGTGTAGCTGATTTCCAGATAGAAAATATGTTTTTGAGGAGAACACTCCCCCAGAACCTTCAGGGCAAGGGTTTTAAGATATGCCCTGGGGGTATATAAGGTTTTTATAGAAGGCGTTGTCATAGAACCTTCAAAAAAAGGTTCATTCGATTGGAAATTCAAAGGGATAGTGCCCTTTTTAATAGTCAAAAGTGATTTGAGGGCAACTAGCCCCCCCCCCCTACGCCCATCATTTCCCCAAACACATCCAATCAAACTTTTGAGATAGCCATTTTGTTCAGTGTAGCTGATTTCCAGATAGAAAATATGTTTTTGAGGAAGACACTCCCCCACAACCCTCGGCAAGAGTTTTAAGTTATGCCCTGGAGGCATATAAGGTTTTTATAGAAGGCGTTGTCGTAGAAACTTCAAAACAGGCTCATTCGATTGGAAATTAAAGGGCTAGTGCCCTTTTTAATAGTCCAAAGTGATTGGAGGGCAACTAGCCCCCCCCCCCCACGCCCATCATTCCCCAAACACATCCAATCAAAATTTTGAGATAGCCATTTTGTTCAGTGTAGTTGATTTCCAGATAGAAAATATGTTTTGAGGAGGACAATCCCCCACAACCCTCAGGGCAAGGGTTTTAAGTTATGCCCTGGGGGCATATAAGGTTTTTATAGAAGGCGGTGTCGTAGAAACTTCAAAAAAGGCTCATTCGATTGGAAATTCCGAGGGCTAGTGCCCTTTGTAATAGTCGAAAGTGATTTGAGGGCAACTAACCCCCCTCTCACGCCCACCTTTTCCCCAAACACATCCAATCAAAGTTTTAAGACAGCCATTTTATTAAACGTAGTTTTAAGTTCTGGAAATTAGGTCTTTGAGGATTACAACTCCCCCAAAGCTCTCAGGGCAAGGGTTGTAATTTACGGATTCTCCGAATCCTTCATATTATTTCTTATGGAAGGATGCTCGTATAAACTTTAGAGAGGGCTCGTTTGATTGGAAATTGAAAGTTCTTGTTCACTTTTTAAGAGTCAAAAGAGATTGAAGGGCAACTAGCCCCCTCTCCCTCCTACACGCCCTCAATATCAGATAAAAATTTTGAGATAGACATTTTGTTAAAATAGTTCAAAGTTCTGATAACAAAAACTCCGGTGTCGACACAGCCCACCAGGGCCCAGGGGTAGGCGTTGTAAGTTATGCCCTGGGGCATAACTTATTAAGAAGGGTTTATAACTTATGGGAAGGGGTTTTGTATGGGAAGAACACATAGGAAATCTATTATAATTATTCAATTATAAGGTTAAAATACATACTCTGTGATAGATGCAAAATTGCTTTGGCACACAAAATCCTATTAAGGTCAATTCCAAACAGCCGTGATCCCTTTGTGTCAGCAAGTGAAATGGTCTAAACTCCCTTATTGGAGCTATTTTTTCAATACATTCATTGTTGTCAATCGCTGTCCACAAGTTATGCAAGCTGTCTATTGTTCATTATATAAGGTTTTTATCAAAGAGGTAATCGTATAGACTTTGAAAAAAGCCTCATTCGTTTTAAATTGAAAGTTCTAGATCTGTTTTTAAAGTCAAGAATTATCAGACAGTAATTACCCCACCCCCCCCCCCCATGCCATAAAAACTTGAAACTTTTGCAATCAAAAAACGAACAAAAATTAATTAAAAAAAACTTTCCGAAAAATAAGTTTTTCAAAGAAAAGTAAAGGCCATTTTAAACTTAAGCTCAGGAGATACAAATACCTGTTAAAATTCAAACTCAAAACGACCAGAAATTACTATTAAAGAATAAATGAAACCCAAAACGAACAGATATTAAATAAACAATCATAGCAAAAAACATACAACAAGTAATAATATAAATGAATAAATAGATCGTAAAGCGAGTAATGCTTAGATTGAATATGAAAATCAAGCTTAAAACGAAAACAAATATTTTGCTATTAAAGTATAAATGAAACTTAAAACGAACAGAAATTAAATAAACAATCAATGCGAACAAACATAAAATATATATTAATGTAAATGAATCAATAAATCTTAAAACGAGTGAAACTTAAAAAGAATATGCAAATCAAGTTTGAATCAAATAAAAATAACTACAAACAAGAGTTTGGGTATCGCCTCACTGCAGAAGCCTAAAACCTACTGCGTCATTGGCGCTTTACTGAAAGCGAATTATATTACAAATGTTTTCTTTTGTACTTAATATTGAAAATAAATATTAAAATTACAGTAAAATTTTGAACTGATGAGTATTTAGCAATTAACATCATTATGCATCAAATATTCAGTTTAATTTATTATTTCTTTTCAAGATTGGTCAAGACAAATATAGTTTCACTACAAACAAAATTTGGATACTGCCCCCTTCTTTAACTGTAAAACCTAAAGCCTTCTGCGTCATTGGTGCTTCACTGAAAACGAATTACTCGTATATTACAAATTTTTTATTTTCCAGTTCTTACAGCATTGAAAATGAAAATAAAAATTACAGTGAAAAAAAATCTTGAACTGATGGATCTTTCAACAATTAATATCATTATATATCTAATATTCAATTTGATTTTGTTTATACTTTCCAAGACTGTTCAAGACTCATATAGTTTTGCCATTTTTTTTAACTCTGCCATTTTTTCTAACTAATCGTGTTAGTTTGTTATGAAAACATTCTATGGCTTCTAGGCATTTCTATTTGAGCGGAAAGAGTGTTCCACCACTCGCAAGCAAGTGCCATTGGTATTTTTGAATCTTCATGGTCAATTTAGGGGGTGGAGGGTAGGCTAATTCTCGTAGCAGCCCCATTCCGTCGTGGTATGATTCACATTTTCAACACCTGGCGTCCGGAGTATCATATAATCTATCAAGCATACAACTACCCCAAATCAGTATCAATAAATAAATGAAACCCAAAACGAACAAAAATTAAAATAAATATTAGAGTCAAACTCAAAACGAGCATAAATTAATATGAGTAGGCTTCAAAACCCCTATGCTTTCTAAAAGCCAGAATATAATTTGTACTTTACTGAAAAAAATTCAAATGAGTTTACTGAAAAAAAAATGTGCATTGTCAATTTAATATACATATGCTGATATTTATTCCCTAAAATCTTAATTAATTTTTGATTTCTTAAAGTTACAAAAGTGAAAACATTTCAAAGAATCTTTTTCAGTAAAGCGCCAATGACGCAATAGGTTTTGGGCTTCTGCAGTGAGACGATACCCAAACTCTTGTTTGTAGTTATTTTTATTCGATTCAAACTTGATTTGCATATTCTTTTTAAGTTTCACTCGTTTTAAGATTTATTTATTCATTTACATTAATATATATTGTATGTTTGTTTGCATTGATTGTTTATTTAATTTCTGTTCGTTTTAAGTTTCATTTATACTTTAATAGCAAAATATTTGTTTTCGTTTTAAGCTTGATTTTCATATTCAATCGAAGCATTACTCGCTTTAAGATCTATTTATTCATTTATATTATTACTTGTTGTATGTTTTTTGCTATGATTGTTTATTTAATTTCTGTTCGTTTTGGGTTTCATTTATTCTTTAATAGTAATTTCTGGTCGTTTTGAGTTTGAATTTTAACAGGTATTTGTATCTCCTGAGCTTAAGTTTAAAATGGCCTTTACTTTTCTTTGAAAAACTTATTTTTCGGAAAGTTTTTTTTTAATTAATAGAGATCAATGTTGAAAGGGTAGCCATGATAGCAAGCTAATCTCCAGACCTTGTAGCCAAAATGAATTGGCTTACCCTTGATAAACATTTTGCAGCTATGACGCCCGTAGAACGGTATCATTTGCTCGTCTATGGAGAGTTTACTGCAAAAGGTCCCAAACTGTTTCGACTTTGAGTTTACAATCTCTAAGAGTGGCTGTACTTGGGCCATTTTGTCGCCACGGTCAAGATTTTATTGTTCACGAAGTGCAGATACTGCTTTATCATGGTGAAACTGTTTCTACTCATGGCTTTGGCTACGATGGGGACACCCAAGTCATCTGACTTGGACCACTGAAAGCGCTGACGTTGAAGCTTGATACCCAGACAGCAGTATAATCGCCAAGAAAGTATTCATGTGTTCAAAGCTGAAAGTAAAGCCTAAGTCACCATGGGTGCCCTTAGACTGAATTTTAGGGGGGGGGCTTACCTGGTCTAATCGGCACTTCCAGTGCTGTATAATTGAAATCTCAAGACAAAATATCATAGGCAGCGCTAATGTGGGCACAATATATTGTTCTTTTTAGACCAGGGCACTTCTTATAGAAAGAAATATCACAGGAACTTCAAAAGAGCTCATAGAGGGCAGCCAGCTCCCCCTTCACCACGTCAATCACTTCCCCAAACATATCTAATCAAAATTTTGAGATAGCCATGTTGTTCAGTGTAATTTTAAGGTCCGGAAATTATGACTTTTAGAATGGTAATCCCCCCCCCACAGACACAACCCTCAGAGCAAGGGTTGTAAGTTATGCCCTGGGATATAAGGTTTTTAAAGAAAGGGTGGTCGTATAAAACTCACAGGGGGTTAATTTGATTTGTGATCAGAAGTTCTACTCGCCTTTTTAACAGTCAAAAGTGATTGGAGGTCATGCAGAATTTCGAGATAGTTATTTTGTTTGACATAGTTTAAAAATCCAGAAATTATGTCTTTGAGGATGAGAACTCCCTCACAGTCCTCAGGGCAAGGGTTGTAAGGTATGTCCCGAGGGCATTTAAGGTTTTTATGGAAACGGTGGTTGTATAAACTTTGGAGAGGGCTAATTGAATTGGAAATCGGAATTTGAAGGGCCATTTTTAAGAGTCAAATTTATCGGAGAGCAGCTATATCCCCCCACGTCATATTTTCCCCTAATGCATCCGATAGACATTTTAAGATAGCCATTTGTTCAAAAATAGTCCAAAGATCTCATAACACGGCATTTGGGGTTGACAACTCCCCAAAGTATGGGGATAAGGGTTTTAAGTTATGCCCCAGTGGGATGTAAGGTTTTTATGAAGAGGTGGTCTTGTGACCTTTAGAGGAGGCTCATTTGATTGGAAATGCATACTTCTAGTTCCATTTTAAGAGTCAAGCGTGATGGAGAGAAAATAGCCCCCCCCCCCTCCCGCTCCCTGATATCCTCTTTTCCCCAAACACATTCGATCTAAATTGTGAGACAGCTATTTTGTAGCCAATAGTCCAAAGAGAATATAACAATGTCTTCAGTAATCAAATATAAGAAATATTTAGGCGGACGTTGAACTAAATCAAAACAAACTATGAGCATGTGAACTTTCAAAAAGGTGACAAAGCAATATCTGAAGAACAATTTATATTATTAAGTTAGATTTTTAAGAGTAAGTTATGGGGGTTTTGAACTAGCCAGAAGGCACTATGTGTATACTATTAGTACTACAACTACAGTTACTATAACTAATGACGCTTAGAGTATTAAGGTGAAACTTCTAGGTAGGAAGTGTTTAGGGGGCGTTCCAATTAAACGAAAAAACTGTATACATGCAGGTTTTCAAAAGGCATATAAGCAATATCATAGGCAGCACCACTCTAATAGCTAGAAATATCATTGAAACATTTAAAGAAACTAATTCGATTCAAAATTGAAAGTTCTAGGGTCCTTTCTAAGAGTAAAAAGACATTGGAGGGCAATCAGCCCGTCTCTCAAACCGATTTATTTCCCAAACACATCTAGTCAAAATTTTGAGACAACTATTTTGTTCAGCATAGTAGAACGGTCCAGCAACTATGTCTTTAGAAATATTGGGCATGTCAAACCCCACAATTCGTCCAAACTATGGATTCTTATTTAAAAAAAACCGAAAAGATATATAAAAAAAAAAAATTCATGAAAATGACTTTGTCAATAAAAAACGAACAGAAAGTCATCTAAAAAAAAACTTTTCCCACAAAACAAGCTTTTCAAAGACAAGTAAAGAGCTCCATTAAGCAAAAAATGGACAGAAATGAAGTCAAGTAATCATCCAAGCGTAAAACTACCACAAATCACTATCAATAAATAAATGAAACTCAAAATGAACAGAAATTAGAATAAATAGCGGAGTCAAACTCGAAACGAGCAAAAATTAACATTAGTAGGGCTGATATCCCCCATGCCTTCTCAAGACCAGAAGATAATTTGCGGTTGGCTAAAACCAAAATATGTTTAAATGTTTTCACTTTTTTTACTTAAATAAGTAAAAAACTTTTTTTACTCACTTTTTTTTTTTTTTTTTTTTTTTTTTTTTTTTCAGTAAAGCCTAAGTTATGTTCTGGTCTTGAGATGAAATGGGGGTTTTCATCCCTAGTAATGTTAATTTTTGCTCGTTTTGAGTTTGACTGTTCATTTTTGAGTTTCATTTAATTGTTGATAATGATTTGTAGTAGTTTTACGCTTGGAAGATTATTTGACTTTATTTCTGCCCATTTTTGGCTTAATAGAGCTCTTTACTTTTCTTTGAAAACTTATTCTATGGGAAGTTTTTTTAAATTAATACAAATATATGACACCGTCATTCAGCCAGGGGGGCTGGCGCCCCCCTTGCCTCCTCCTTATGGGCGCCCATGTAAGTCACCTTTCTGTGATGCATATCTGGTAGTCTCTTTGACAATCAAATCACGAATATCGTCATTGAAGAAATGCCAGAAGATTTCATGCTCAGAGATATTTATCTACTGAGCAGATTTATTGGGGACACTCTCATGAAGGGATTGGCAATGTATAAGTTGTTGTTTTTTCCACTGGGGTTTGATTGGCTTGACTTTTAGGAATAGTCCGAGCTTTTTTCTTGGGAGTCAGACTAATAATGGGCAGATCGTCACTATCGGGCTCAGGAACAGCAAGTGCCGCATGAATCTCTATCGTGCTCGCAGCATCACGTGGAAAACTTTGGGACACAGGTACTGCAGCTTCTGCGGCCTCATCGTTTCCCTCCTCTTTGTCACTCAGTTCAGCCACGTCAGGAGGGATTATAATCAAGTCAGCTGGGTCCTCGTCATTGCCAGACACCTCTTCTAGTGCGGCAACAGCTTCCTCAAGGTTTCGAAATTGTTTGGGTCTCACCTGTAAAGAAAAATGTGTTTTTTAGCTCATAACTACCAATACTCGTTTCTGTCCGCTGTTCCCAATTGGGAAAACTTTCATAAAAACCCTGTTATATAGAATATCTCATTGCACACTGACAAATAGTTTTCCATAACTCTACTCCCTAATGAACTGGCTTTGCCAAGGACTTTAGTTTAAACAGTATTAGTTGAAACTATAGCCAAGCCATAGCTTACAAGTAGCCTGATCAAGTTTCGTAGTATTTCAAGTTCTAGGAAAATCAAGAAAATTCTGAATGGAAAAATTTAATCATATTTTTTAGACACTATTGTTAACTATAGAACACTCCTGGGCGTCTCAGCTACAAAACAATGAGCTAAAAAAAATAAGTCAAACTGTTCCCAATTGGAAAGAATGGGCGCTAATGGGTTAAAAAACACCTGTAAAATGCTTTCTTACATAATTCAATGTTTGTTTTTCAGGTCTGAAAACAAAAATGATTGGTGGACTTTTCGTTTACAATCACAAAGGGGAAGTACTAATATCACGAGTCTACCGGGATGATATTGGAAGGAATGCTGTTGATGCCTTTAGAGTCAATGTCATCCATGCACGTCAGCAAGTTAGATCTCCAGTCACCAATATAGCCAGAACGTCTTTCTTCCATATTAAGGTGAAATATTTCTTTATTTTTCTTTTCCATCACTATCTTGCTACCAGGATCAAAATCATTATTCTAGAGATTATAAATAGTTCATGGACAAGAAAAAAATGTTGGTAATATTGGAAAAGTAAAAATAAGTTTACCATGCCTTTTTGTCTTGGATAAAGAATGAGTCAGTTAAAGGAAACTGTAGCTATCATTATACAAAATACAGCTTGTTAATCATTATTGTGAGCAGACTCACAACACTTTGTGGCCCGAGTCGAGACTCAGGCCACAAAGGTCCATTACTTCCTCACCAAAAAAGAAGAAAAGTAATAATAATATATCATAATAACTGCTGGGCTATTGGTGTCCCCTGGAGTGCGGTATTTTGAGATAGGGCTTGCCTATTTCTTCTCTCCCTTCTTGTAGAGAAACATTCCTTGGTAGTGTCAAGGTTTCCACCATTATTTTCCCCATCCCAAGAACCCCACCCACCAGCTTGAGACATTCTTCCCTCAAAAAAGAGAGGAGAGTCAGCCACTACTTGCTAGCCATGAGCAGCAAGCAGCACCACATAGTCAGAACCAATACTAGCAAGATAACTTCTTTCTCCAGCCTTGAATTGCTCATCAAGGGATCTCATATTATGCCATGGTTGACACTTGGTATCTCCAAGGGGATTGACCCTCCCCTGCCCTTGGGTATGACTGAAGCAGCCATTGTTGGCTTCAATTCTTCCAATCTTGGACAGATTGAATTATCCTACAAAAAGAGTAAAAAAAAAGGTGGTGCTTAAGGCTGGAGTTTCAAAAGGGTATTGAAACTCCAGCCTCCCATCCAAAGTTTTTTTTTGTGATGACCCTAGGGGGAAAGTATATAATTGACGTGTTGCCCTTTAAGCCAATAGTATTACGTTGACTATAATGAAGCTATTGCTAAATCAACTGCAGTTTCATGTTATTTATTTATTCAGTTAAAACTGGCTTTATTCCAACTTTTCCTTGTCATGCGAAATAATACGTACACGATGAGGAGTTAAGCCTAGCAGAATATTGGTCAGTTTCATTAAAGTGGGTAAGTTCTACAAAGAATTCATTGTCCTTTTTAGTCAAAATTTTGTCTTTTATTTGTAAATCAAGGAAAAAAGATTATAAGGTCACGGGGAGAATATGAATACAATCTTGATCAGAGGGAAGGAAATTTGGTAGTAAAGCTTTGTTTTGGTTTCCCTGCTGCCATTGCAGTGGGCTACAGATGTGTTTTCAAATGCTTGTTCGGATTTACTCTACATGCACACAAGGGATCTAAGCATTCAAAGTTTGAAACTGTAATGCTTTTTTGCGTCAGTTCGATTTTGGGTATATTGGCATGTACTTGTAAGTGCTCACAAATATGTTTCTCATTTAGCTAACCAAAGTGTACAGTAGAGTGAAATTACATGATCCAAGGTTTCAAATGTTTGTTTTGCCGTACTAACCTTTTTACCCTATTTGATTCAGTGTTAAACTTTTATTTTCCGTATATTGCACAAGATAAACTTGGATTTTGTCTTTTTAGCGTGCAAATATTTGGGTGGCAGCTGTGACTAAGCAGAATGTAAATGCAGCTATGGTATTTGAATTTTTATTAAAGATTGTTGATGTAATGCAGTCCTATTTTGGGAAGATTTCCGAGGAAAACATTAAGAACAATTTTGTTCTCATCTACGAACTTCTAGATGGTGAGTACTAAGCTTACAGAAATGATTAACAGCATATTTACAAATACAATAGTTCTTATAAAGAGCACTAAAAAAGTTTTTATAAAGAGCACGGAAATAAAAGAAGTAACTAGACCTTCAGTGGTCTCCACGACTAGGACCCTAGATTTTATCTAGATTTTATTACCTATATTTTGTTTTTTTTTTTTTTTTTTTTTTTTTTTTTTTCTTCGTAGTTCTGAATAGTTGGGTTTAACAGCGTTTTACAACTTGCATACCATTGTGGAATCCTTTCAGTTAATTACACCTCTGCTCTCAGAGCCCCTTGGATTGTCACAGAACTGTGACCTATGGGGCACTGTTTCAGAGCAGTGCCCCATAGCACTGTTTCTCTCTCTCTCTCTCTCTTTCTCTCTCTCTCTCCTCACTCTCTCTCTTCTCTCTCTCATCTCTCTCCTTCTCTCTCTCTCTCTCTCTCTCTCTCTCTCTCTCGTCTCTCTCTCTCTCTCTCTCTCTCTCTCTCTCGTCTCTCTCTCTCTCTCTCTCTCTCCTCTCTCTCTCTCTGCTCTCTCCTCCTTCTCTCTCTCTCTTCTCTCTCTCTCTCTCTCTCTCATCTCTCTCTCTCATCTCTCTCCTCTCTCCCTCTCTCTCTCTCCCCCTCATCCCCCTCTTCTCTCTTTCTCCTCTCTCTCATCTCTCTCTCTCTCTCATCTCTCACTCTCTCTCCTCTCCTCTCTCTTCTCTCTCCTCTCTCTCTCTCTCTCTCTCTCTCCTCTCTCTCTCTCTCTCTCTCTCTCTCTCTCTCTCTCTCTTTCTCTCTCTCTCTTGTGAGAAACCTGCAGCGAAATTTAAATGGGACTAATTTTCCTTTTCCTATTTGTGCACATTTTAATGTTTATTTTGTTTTTTGAGAGTCGTTGCCCGCCTTCCTTGACATCCTTGTACCAAAAGATTTGTTCAAAGAAGTCGCCTTGTAAATTGTGGTAATGTTTACGTCCTTAATAAATATTTGAAGGGGCACACTTTCTAGGATGATCATCATTATCGAAGCATTTTTTTTTCATCCCACACATATCAATAAAAATTGAAACAAAAAAATATTTGTGATTGAAACATATGCAAAAACAAAATAGATTATTTATGCTGATTCTAAATATGTAAACTTTATTAGTTTTAATTTTGTTCATCAAGCTATTAGCATATGAATATTTGTGTAGTTTTAGAAACAGAAATTAAACACCTCCCGAAAAGATGTGCTCCCTTGATGGAAATTATGCGATAAAATTCAGCATCAATTGGAGCCTTAAAACCACTATCTGCAAAATGTGAAATTTTTTATTTTCCCGGAGAAGGATGGTCACGCATTTTTATAGCGTATTTACATAGGCTCCAAGTTCCAGAGGCTATGCTGGCGTACAGTATACTCTTTGTCCCTAATTCTAAATAGTCCATAAAAATGAACCATTATTACAGACCGTATAGCCAAAAATACTAACGGCTATATAGTATCGCATAGTTATATATTATCATCTGAAGTGTTCGCCAATAAATTTTCTAATGGGAGTGGGGAGTACCTAAGCCCCAAAGAGGCATTTTAGACAATTTTTTTCAATTTTTCAACGAGAGGCGCTTCATGCGAATTGAAAGAACATTCAGATATTTATAGATTTAACTTCTGACTTCTCTTCATTAGGAATATATATGTATATATCCTTTTATGCGGAGAGGATAGTCCTTTGTAGGCGCCTATACTCTATGTATAAATATATAATCACTAAATGAGCTCTTTTTCTTGAAATATTGCTCAGCAAAATTAGATCTTGATTTAATGAGTCAGATTTGAGGGGATAGTAGCCCTCTCCACGCTAAATGTGATCGTGGGTGTGCTGATCCAAACGAAGAGAAATCACATGAAATAAAACAATTTTTTTAATGAAAGCAAAGACCCTTATTCAAACGACAGAAATTATTCCATATACGAGGGGGGGAGCTGTCCCCTTCTTAACCCCATCAATTTTTTAACTTTTATTGTGATGTTCTGAGAGCATATATGAGATATGAGTGCAATAAATGTACAGCCAATTAATTTATTAAGCATTGGAAATAAAATTGTATTGTCGAAAGCAAATGCACATTAATAAGCTCTTTCATTTTTGAGATGTTGGGAAAATCACTTTTATTTCATTCCAATGCCCTTGGGCTTGAACATCTGGTTTTAGACCATTTGGGACAATGAGTCAAACTACCAAAAAGAGAGGAGGGGCTTTGGGGAGGGCAACTTTCCTCATATACGTATTCATTTCTGTTTGTTTTTTGCTATTTTTTATTTAATATTTAATATATGAGCGCATTTTATTAGTGTACAAAAACATTGGGCCTGTTCATTCATCTAGCAAGATTAGACTCGTTCTTCCCACAGAGTAGTGCTATTCCAACTCTCCTAATAGTAACATTTGGGTATGTGGTTCCTGGGTAAGGGGGCTTTTTGTCTACCCTCGACCCCTTGCTACGTCATTCTGTTTTCATCTAAGCATTTTCAAGGTTTTTTTGCAATTCCTTGATCTTGATCTCTGTCAGAAAAACCAACCTGGTAGTCAGTAAAAGCTGTTCGTTTAGTTGTATACCTTTTTGCTTATTTTTACTATTTTTAATTTTACACTTTATGATGTATCTTAAAAGGCCTTCGGTAAATAAAACACCTGCATTTACAAATTAGCTACGTTTATTGCACTTGCAAATTGTTTGAGTAGAACCCTCTTGAACAATGGAGAGTAGTGGTATTCAGGAATTGCCCAGTGAATAGGGATAACTCTGTGGGAGGTCTTCTTTACTCTTGATAATATCTTAAGCCACAGAACGCACTTCATTGATTAACTTCCCTTATGTAATATTTTCGTTGATTAAATTTGTGCCCAAAGAAATGAACTGTAAAGCTATTTACGAATCTTTAAACTTGTAAGAGCAATAATATCTCTGTAATTGAGACAAGGAATATAGGCATATAACTAGCTATTCCACTTTTAGGAGTTGCAATCCTGAAAGGCAAAAGCCAACAGAAACACGAATGCCAAGATCACGCCTAAGTTGATTATACGCTTAATGTAGACAGCCACGCAGTGGAAAAGTTGCCCGGGATGAAATTTTCTCATAATTATTAGATATGTATTTATTTGCTAAACAAGCAGAGTTGGAATTTTTTTATCATCGTGCTCGAACTGTGAGGGGAAAAAAGGACCAATAAAGCTGAGATCCATGTTTATCTCTGCTTCCCACAAGTAATGACTAAACATTTTGCTTGCGAATTTGTATTCATTTACAATTACTAATATACTGTAAAAAAATATATAATAACAATAATATGATATTCAAGATTTTGCGTTTTAGTTGCTTTTTTTTAGCTCCATACACTGTACACGAACTGAAGACAGCATCAGCCATTTTTCTTTTTCCTTTTTTTCTCACTTGTGAAAAAAAAAAAAAACTGAGGCTGTTTTGCACTTTAGAATTTTGGACTCTTATAACCAGTTATCTAATTCTTCTAGTTAACTATAGCTATTATTGTGTACACGGTTTTTAATTATGGGATACCAGATGATTTTTTACAGGGGTACTGAAACCTTCGAAAACGGAGATTTTTAGAACCAAAATCTAAAATACTGACTGAAAAAGAGTAGTTCTTCCTCCAGATTTGGGATATCCTCTGGAAGCAGTTGCAAACATTTGCCACAAACGCTGCTGAAATCAAGTTTTAACTTAATTCTGCTGACATATTTAAATAAGATCAAGTGTTTTTAATTTAATTTCTAGAAATACTCGACTTTGGCTATCCCCAGAACACGGACACTGGTGTCCTAAAGACTTTTATCACTCAGCAAGGGGTCAAGTCTCAAACCAAAGAAGAGCAGGCTCAGATTACTTCTCAAGTTACCGGTCAAATTGGTTGGCGAAGAGAAGGAATTAAATATAGGAGAAATGAACTATTTTTAGATGTTTTAGAATATGTTAATCTACTAATGTCTCCTCAAGGTATTTAATCTCTCTTTCTCTCTCTCTCTCTCTCATCTCTCCTCTCTCTCTCTCTCTCTCTCTCTCTCGTCCTCTCTCTCTCTCTCCTCTCTCTCTCTCTCTCTCTCTCTCTCTCATCTCTCTCTCTCTCTCTCTCTCTCTCTCTCTCTCGCTCTCTCTCTCTCTCTCTCTCTCTCTCTCTCTCTCTCTCTCTCTCTCATCTCTCTCTCTCCCTCTCTCCCTCTCTCTCTCTCTCTCTCTCTCTCTGTCTCTCTGTCTCTCTCTCTCTCTCTCTCTCTCTCTCTCTCTCTCTCTCTCTCTCTCTCTCTCTCTCTCTCTCTCTCTCTCTCTCTCTCTCTCTCTCTCTCTACTCTCTCTCTCTCTCTCTCTCTCTCTCTCTCTCTCTCTCTCTCTCTCTCTCTCTCTCTCTCTCTCTCTCTCTCTCTCTCTCTCTCTCTCTCTCTCTCTCTCTCTCTCTCTCTATTTATTTATTTATTCCTTTCTTTCTGTCTTTCTCTTTCTAGTGCACTACAAAAAGCACGTGTTTTTGCCATATCCGTCTACTTTTTCTTCGATGTCTCCAGAAAAGACTCCGCGAGGTGGCTGCTTTACCTGCTCGTATATTGCAGCCGTTTTTCTTTACTATCTGGTTTCTATTCAAGCAATAAATATCTGGATATTTCTTCTAATATAAAAAATGACAAGAAAAGCGTGATAGCTACTACTTTTTTTTACCATGACTAAAAATTTAATGAATTAGGTTCTTACTTTTTTGTCCATACAGAACAGATACGTATGCAGGTGTCTGGGCCTCTGTATGCAGGAAGGGGCCTTTGGTTTGTCCTCATTATAAAATGCAGAGATTTTACCATACTTTCCATGTTTTACACCTATTTTTGATTTATTTCTTTTAATTACCCTCCCCCCCCCCAAAAAAAAAAAAAAACTTTGCATTTCCCTATTGTAGGAAGCGTCAAAGAAATGTTTGTTTGTATTGTTTTTTCCTTATAAAATTAGTTAGGGTTTGCTTGCATGGCAAATATTGACATATCGGCCATCTTAAGAAGTGATTTCTGTCCATCGCCGAAGATGATCAAAAATCGATACATAATCATTGTTTTAAAATCGTTCTTAACGACTTTAGAAATGAAATTTCACAAAGAGAGTGTTTCCATCTTTCTGCTTAAGGCCCATTCACAGCGAAATTGCACTATTTTGAGCCAATCACATTTTTCATAGGATTTTCTGATTGGCTGAAATTAGCAATAGCTAATTCTCGGTATTAGTAAAATCTTTTGTGAATGAGCATTTATCCTTTTTCTTTCTTTTTTTGGTCATTTTGCCATTTTCATGCGTTTCGAGTGTCGTGTAGTATTGATTCTTATTTACAGGTCAAGTTCTGTCTGCCCACGTTGCCGGAAAAATAGTTATGAAATCCTACCTCTCTGGTATGCCTGAGTGCAAATTTGGGATTAATGATAAGATTGTAATGGAAGCCAAAAAAGGTTCAGCTTCTGATGATCCGGCAAAAGCAACAAAGGCGTCCATAGCTATTGACGACTGCCAGTTTCATCAGTGTGTCAAGCTCTCTAAGTTTGAAACTGAGCATTCAATTTCCTTCATACCACCAGATGGCGAGTTTGAACTTATGAGGTATGCTTACCTTCCTAGTGCCCTTTAGTTCTGATTTTAACATAAGAACCCCAAGGAACATAGGAGTCTGAAATGGATGAGATCTTTGGCGACTTAAGCATGGGTGTAATACTACAAATTGAAAATTACAAGTGTCACTTACAATATAATTGTTGAGTTAAACTAGAAGAATTCAAAACAACCTTAATTTATTTCGTGATTACCGTCAGTTAAGACCTAAAGGGGGAGGGGGGTCAATGATCTTCATAATGTGGGTGAGAGTCTGAAGTGTTCATAAAAATGTTTTTGTGTCGAAGTTGTTCTCTTTTTGGTAGTCCCTTGGATCAATCTTGGGAGAGACCTTCTCTTCATTCACGTTTCTGTCTTCCTTTTTCTGCATTTTTGGTGTATCAACTCATCAATTTTCCGCATCTTGCAAAGATTGTGATATGCAGAATTGTTATTATTGAAAGTTCTTGTAAGGAAAGAAGTGAAGGGTTCCCAAATTATCATCAAAATTGGGATCAAAATATCTACCAGGAGGGGTGGTCAGGTTTCAGTCAAACCTAGACGGAGGTAAGACAAGGTGTTCTACTTGTTTCTTTTGAGTATTCTGACACACTGTGAACTTGATTTATAGTATAAGCATGGGCGCCCATAAAGGGGGGGGCAGCCCCCCCCCCCTTGGCTGAATGACGCTGCCTTATATTTTTGTTTTGAGATTTCCATTATACAGCATTGGAAGTGCCTAAAATTCAGCTTGTGGGTGCCAATGAGTAAGGGTAAGGATCCTAGTTGTGTTTTTAAGGGACCCTTATCAATTCTGACCTCTATGGCGAAGGAGATATCAAAACGGGTTATCAGGTATCGGTCAAGAATAGTGTGAAATAAGAACTGAAGTCCGGGTTTAGATTTTTTATAATCCTTATCGGATCTGACCTCGAGGGTGGGGGGTCTGATAATTCTTGATATCGCATGTTTTGATCTCAATTTTTGATCCAAATTCTTGATCTCAATGTTTTGTCAGAGGTTTGAACGGGTATCCTTCCTGTGCCTTGTTGAGGTTCAATCTGAACCTACATATGTCCGGAATGAGGTAGGAGGGCCTGAGTTCCCATTGTCAGGACATCTACCAGGAGGGGTGGCCGGATTTCAATAAAAGCTGGTAAAGGGCGATGACTGATTCTGTGTTATGCCTTTTAAGGTTTCTGAACCTGATACGACATCTATTGGAGGAAGGGTTTCACTACGTTTTTGTCATCAGAGTATCTAGAGAAGGGGTTGCCAGATCTTAACCAACTTGGTGAGTGCGGCTGATGGTATAACGCCAAAATATTTCCTGGGGTTGATTCTTAAGTAAACAGTTCGGGGTAATGAACTGTAAGGAACGGCTCGGCTCAATAGTAACCAAACTCTGAAAAACGGAATTTTGATATCAATAGATACATCAAAAGAATTGCCTTAGTATGCTGATTCCGAATATATAAGATTCATTCAGTTTAATTTTACCGATCATAAGCTACATGAAAAGTGTAGACCCACACAGTGACCACGATAAAGTTGTTGACAATCATTAAGTTTCGGAATCCCATAGATTAGTTAGTCAATATGCCTAGTTTATAAAATCAAAAGTGTCTAGCTATTTATATGTCTTCCTTTCCAATGACTTGCAGTTAAACTATTCAAGCTAAAAGTGTGAATTTTTGCAGAATAATTTTGGAACCATTGTTCTGCAAATTATACTAAAAAAAAACATAATAAAAAATTATGGCTCAGTCAAGGCGAAGCTCCCATCCCAGTTAAATTATTGCGTTATTGCCGAAATTTGTCCCATTTTTATTTCAGTATTTTAGCGTGCTTGGTTTATCGGCTGTTGGGTCTAATCATCCCAATATGTGGCACTGATCCTGTATCAAACTCTTTGACATAAAAGTGTGTGTTACTTTCTGTTTATTTTAAGTTTTAATGTCGTTGCTTACTTTCAATTGAAAAAATCTTTTCTTTTTTTATCCTATTGGGCTTTCATTACTTTTAATTCTTTTTTTGGTATTTTTGGGGCTGGTGGCTGAGTGATCATATCAGGGTAAGTTAAAACTTAAAGAAATTAATTTGCTTGCTTATATGAAATAAGGATTTCTGTTCACCTTCATTTTTCTTGATTTTGAGTTGAAATTTGATTCCCTGATATTGATATTAAACGAAACAAAGAAAAAATACCTTTTAAACTCACTTCGAACCTCATTTGAAAAAAGAGGTTTTGTCATTTTAAATTTGCTTGGGTCTGACTTAGAGTTTGACTCCATGCTATTTAAAAAATTAAAAAGAAAATACCCCTTGAAAGTACTTCAGAGGGGAAAATCTTTCGATGTACGCGTTCCTATTTGCAAGGCTGACCCGAGGCTGACCTAAACTGGGAACATGATAAAATTGTTGACAATCATTAAGGTTTGTAATCCTGTGAACTAGGATTAATTCTGTGGACTATTCTAATTAAAAGCATGAATTTCTTGCAGAATAATGTTGGAACCATGATAATGCAAATTTGGCTTTAATAATTTTGATAAAAAAAAATATTAATCAATCAAGGCACAGCCCCCATCCCAATTAAATTCTTGCGTTATTGCCGGATTAAGTTCCATTTTATTTCAATATTTTGTCGCGCATAGTTCATTAGCTTTTGTGTTTTGACGCACCCGATATGCAGCACTGACAGTGTAACAAATTCTCCGATATAACAATGTTACCCTATAGTAATCTATAGTAGCACGAATTTCATTTAAAAGAATGTATTCTTTAGTATTTCCATGTTTCCTAGGTATCGTACAACCAAGGACATCTCCCTTCCGTTTAGAGTTATACCTCTTGTTCGTGAGGTTGGAAGGACACGTATGGAAGTCAAAGTGGTTCTCAAGTCAAATTTTAAGCCATCGCTTTTAGCACAGAAAATAGAGGTTCGGATTCCTACACCTTTAAATACATCTGGCGTACAATTGATTTGCATGAAAGGAAAAGCCAAGTATAAAGCGTCGGAAAATGCTATTGTTTGGAAGTAAGTTCCTAATCCGTTACAAAACCAAAATTTCGTAGACTAAAGCTGGCAGATCTCTTTAAATAATTGTTTTTTAGGACTGTAACGTTTAATTTTTTGTGTAACTTTGGAGATTCGTTTTTCTTTTTTTTTATTTATGCGCTTCAAACCAATCCCTTGATATAGTTTTTTCGAGTCCCTTGGACTTTCCATGTCGCTCAGTTCTGAAGTACCTTTATAACTCGAATTTAAGCTAATAAGCCAAGGTTAATTCAATTCAAAACGTGTAATACAATTTTCACAATTTAAGGCTCTTATTTTAGCCCTGAAGTTGAACCAAGTTAGTCGAAACGCAAATTAGTCCCATTTTCAATTATCAGAAAGCTCAGTGGTCAATAGTCAACAAGCTCAAAGTAGAACTTTATGATTTGTCTTGACTAATTTCCCTTTCCTTTATATTTCTGTTGTTTTTTTATGTCTCATTTTTCAAATATTATATTTTGCCTAGAATTATTCAAAGCAAATTTTAACTAAATCCTCTTTCGCTATGTAATTATACATACGCAAGAGGCGTGATTCAGGCAGCGCCGTCACATGTGGGGGGGGGACGCCCCCCTCCAATGTTTTTGGTCACTCGGTAAAAAAAAAATAAGTCGGTAAAATTCTTTGTTTCAGTTCAATAGAGACCACGAGAATACTGACATGTCGTCTACAGAAATTTTGAACTTGGTTGGTAAACGCGGCAGTTTTACCGACTCCTGCCATGATTTCACGGATGGTGCCACAATTTTACATTTGGTTAAATAAACAATATTAAAATAGTGACATGATATGTACCGAAATCTAAATTTCGGTTGTTAAATGCAGCGGTTTTACCGACTTGTGCAGTGATTTTACATATTGTATTTGAAACGGACATTATGCTAATTATTGACAAAAAACAGTCGGTAAATATGACCAGCCAGTCGGTAAAATCTCTAGCCCCCCCCCCCCCCAAACATTTTGGTTAGTAACGACACTGGATTCAGGTACATGAAACTGGTTGTGAAATCTGGAAGCAGATAGACAAATTTGCTTTTGAAATGTTTTAGAACAATTCTCTTGGTCACCATGCCGCTCTTGCCCTCGTCCCCAACAGATCATCTAGACTTCACTATTCTCATTTTGTTATATATATATATATATATATATATATATAATATATATATATATATATATATATATATATATATATATATATATATATATATATATAGACTTCACTATTCTCGTCATTTTGTTTTATATATATATATATATATATATATATATATATATATATATATATATATATATATATATATATATATATATGATATATATATATATATATATATATAAAACTAACTGCTTTTGGAGGGGGGGGGGGGTTCTATATTTGCCGTGTCGCTCCTAAATAAATTCCTACGCACGTGCCTGATGAGGAGTTTTTCAGTCGTTAAGTAGGAATTACTTTCTAATTCGGAATATGCGGTAAGGTTCAGCAGATTTCTAATGTGCTAGGGATCGGGCATAAACATAAATTTTTTGGGGTAAGGCATGTTTGAGTGTGGGGGTAGGCAATCGTAAAAAAACGATCCGACTATAAAAGCAATGACAATCACAGGAAAAATTGTCAGTGTTGTGATTTTTTTTTTTTTTTTTTTTTTTTTTTTTTTTTTTTTTTTTTTTTTTTTTTTTTTTTACTTGAAATTAAGAATTATTTTAGCCGTTTCACGTCACATGCTCCCTTATTTGTATCTCCATTCTGCTTCCAGTTAAAACTGAAAACACGTATACAGTAATTTATTTGAAGGGGCCAAAAACTACAAAATACACTTGCAAATCATGCTTGATGCGTAGACAAGAACACGATACCCCTTTTTCGGCTTTAAAACACTAAAAGAGCAATTTATCTGCGTGAAAATTGGGACATACAATTTGAAAGAGGTTCCGAGCCCTCTTCCCTACCCACTATCCTGACACGTTGCTGTGGGAACGCTAGTTGTTCAGTTTACGAGTTTCGTAACGATCTGTCCCGTGTCTAGTAAATTTAAAATAAAAAAAAAGTATTGGGCCCTTCCTCCCTCCCTTTCCACTCATACAATTATGTATTTGAAATCTCAGAAAGTATATTCTAACTAAGCCTCATTAAAAGAAAGCAAAATAACAACATAGAAATAGGCGTATATACAGGCGAGAAAGAAAGCCGTTTGGCCTGCTGCTCTCAAAATCTCGAGATTTTAACGTTTTCAGTATCATTTCCAATATTTTCATATATTTTCTTTAAACCTTTTGAGTTTTATTACCTACTTTGATGAATTTGAACCACTGCTCAAAATTCCGAAAATCCCATTATTCATTTTTTCAAATAATACCCATTATTCATTCAAAAAGATACCCAAAGATTAGGCAAGTTAATTGATGTATCAAGATATTAACCCCTTCCATGGATTATGGCATTTCCTAGGCATCTAATTATGCCTTATATCATAACCTGCAAAGAATGAGTGCTTGGATTAAAGAATAAGCTCATAAGCGATAACGAAGAAAAGTTGCTATTTAGCAAAGACGCTACTCGATTAATTTCGAAAATATTATACATTAAATTATAAACAATACACACACATCAAATAAACATAAATCAAATTGGCAGTCTTGCTTCCGTGCCCATCTGGTGGTGGAAGCTCACCGGCGGAATCGTAGCGACCCTCGTGCATGGTGTGTATCTATTTTTGTACACTTACCTTACCCTATCAAACTTTAAGCATATCTAGCGCTGTCGCGACTTTTGCTGTGTCAACGTTAATTTAATAAAAAGTTAATTTAGGATGTACCTCTTAACCTAGTCCAGTGAAAAATGTTTTGTGTTTTTACATGAAAATGAACATGGCAACACATAAACCAGTTTTTCGCCAATTATAATTTTTGGGTTTACTTAATAAATCATAATAATCCCCAAATCGTTAGGGGAGGGGGACACCTGCCCACTGCCTTGGCTTCCCCCTCCAAATGACCCCCATGGCTCTAGTCTTAATAGCAGTTTCTTGCATTCTTTGTCGAAATCTTTTGTTCCCCGAGCTTGGGTTTATATTTTTTGTGTACTTTGTTCAACACTCTTCATTATAACAATTTTGATTGTTTCTATTTGTTATTTCTTGTTCATATTCCGTTTTAAACATAGTATCCAGGATACTTTTAAGAGTCAAGCCATGGAAAAACATTTTGTTTTTGCTGCTTGCTCTCTTTTGTTTTTGTTTCTACATGTATGTTAAATGACAGTTTTACCATTTGAGCTCTAGGTAGGTGTTGCCGCGTAATTGGCAACTTTTACTACTGGGCCGACTGCCAAAATTTGGCAAGTTGAAGTTCAGCATAAAATGTAATTAATTAATATAATTATTTGAAACAGTATACACGTAGTAGAAAATTATGCAAAAATAAATTTTAGATTTATTGCAGTCCAAACACGGGAGGTGGTAGAATTTTCTTCAATATTAATAAATAGGAAATGTTCAGAATGTCAGCTTGAAAACACACTTTTTGTTTTCACTAATGACTTCCTTAAAAAATAATTAGGGGTTCCCTCCCTTAGGTCCATATCTGTATGCATCTGGGGGAGGGGCGGGGGGTAAATACCTGAAATGAATGTAGCTAAGAAGTACCAGATGATATTAAAAAAAAAATAGTAACGTACCAAATTTTAGAAATTTAGTCTGAGTACATAAGTTTCAGTCAGCGCTAAAATATGCCACCAGGCATGTGCGCTGTTTTGTGACATTCATTTATGTATGTGTAGTAAATAAAAATATTCTACTCTACTCCAAATCTCTCTCCCTTCTTCCTGAAAAATATACTTTCACCATCCCCTTAAGATAAAAAAGATAGTTTTGACTACCGATTATCTTCAATATGTGAAAACTGAATAGATAAACAATGATATGATGGAACTGCCAAATGGAATTGTTGCTGAATCAGCTTAAAGGCAGTGGGCTATCTCCAATTCTTTTCAAAGTGGCCCTTTGACTGAATTACTCATAATTAAAACTTGCAACTTTTTCTGTAATAACCCTCTAAGATTCAATGTAACTAAAAAGGAAGAAAGATTGTGATTTGAAGAAAGATATTCCTTGTGCTCAAGTATCTTACGTAGCTCATAGTCGTGCTGCAGCATTTTGGGTATTATTCAAATACCCAACGAGGCCCTATTCAAAAAATGAAGAGAGATAATTGACAAAAAACTTATGAAAAACTTCAGATGTTGAGCACCTAGGAATTAGCAGATCCTCAGTTCTGAGCTTTCCTAAATAACTTGTTTTGTGCTGACCCTGATGTGAAAGTTGGCGCAACATTGGCCAAGAATGCCATATAGTGTTGCAGCTTACTTGGATTATTGTGTAGAAATTTACTTTAATGCTTTAAATCTGATCGAGTGATCGAACAACTTTGCGATGGCCCCAATGTCTGTGCTAGACGTCTTGTGGACCTGAAATCACGAATTTGTAAGTTTTGTTATGTCCGTGATCTAAAAACTGCAGGCATCTAACTTCGCTTGTATCGATTTTCTTTTCTTTGTTCTTGTTTATTTTGCTTGTCAACCTTAGCAGTTTTTGTACATCAACCCAAAAAAATCAAAAAGACCAGCAGTATTGTTCTCTCTAGGTATATCTTAATATCAGTAATAACAAGTTATACAAGAATGCTTAACAGAGAATTATTTCGGATTCTCCAAACTAAAAAAAAATGTAATAATTACCTATCATATTGTAAATAGTTTCTTGTTAACACGAGAAAGATTGGCCTCTTGTCTTTTTCATGCAGTATTTCAGAAATCATGGTGAACCCATTTGGCAGGATAGGGTACATAGAAAACCTAGAACTCGTGGCATTCAAAATTGACTAATGTCTCGAGTACAATGAGATCGAGCAATAGTAACAAAAATATTATCAGAGAAATCAGTTGCTAAGCAATTTGAAACGTCAAACATAAACAAAGCCTTTATGACAGATAAAAAGACCAACAAGCAACATAGCACGAATCTTCTCACAAGTGGATCAAACTCAGAACGTAGCTTACGCTCCTAAATATTAGCTGTTCTCATATTTCTTGGCATTTAATGTGCCCGGAAGATCTAACACCCTCCATAATAATCGCAAGATATTTCACTAAATTTCTACGTATCACGAAATTTTCGCTTGCTTTTGGGTCCTTTAATCAAGACTAATAATTCACAGACCGGGTGATCACCCTAAAAGCTATCATTTTACGCTTTCAATCTGTAATTGAGCTTTATTTAATCATTTTCAAGAAAACCAAAGGGCCAAGAAGCCAAGAACTATAACCCAACCGCCATTGTTTCAGTTGAAGACTTTTCTGCCATTGTTTCAGGAGTGAAATAGGGTCATTTGGTTCAACTGTAAAATAAATAAGAACTTGTCTCATTAAATTCATTTTAACCAAGGTTTTGTTCATTTATACATTTGAGAGACAAAGCAATTACATTAGGAATTTGAGTTTGGCAACATTGGTGTTAAAGAAAATATGTAAAGAAATTTATTTTAAAGCTTTGAATAATGTTTTTGCTAACTGATTTTCTCTTTAGGATCAAGCGTATGGGTGGAATGAAGGAATCTCAGATATCGGCCGAGATTGAGTTGTTACAAACGGAAACCAAGAAAAAATGGACGCGACCACCTATATCTATGAATTTTGAAGTGAGTAAATACTCCTTTCATCGTTTTATATATTAAAGCAGTCAAATGTCAATGTTCAATTGCCCTAGCAAAATCGATAACTTAATTGACTAAAAATTTCAACCATAGGCACAAAACTACCTTTCCATAATTTGGTCAGCAAAGCTACCTTTTCGGTTTAGAATAAATAGCGCTGAGAAGAGAATCAGTTCTTAATTAAAATAGCGCTTAAAGTGAATCTATTCTTTTTTCTTTTTTTTTAAGCAAAAAAAATCCATCCAAAATTATGTTACAAAATGCCAGATTTGTTCTGGCATAAAAAAGTAGTAAATAACGTTTCGTTGCCGTACTAGTTATGGCTTGATTGGAGATATGAGTGGATAAGAAAAATTTAGCAATCCGGTATAAGTTTTTTCTTCCCAATGTAAAAAACGTTTCACGAGGACAGAATTTTTCTGTCTTATGTTTTTCTTCGTGTGCGAAGAAGAGCTCTGGAGATAGGGGCTCTTTTTTTTCACTAGGCAATTATTAGGCACTTCTAGGGTGTCAACAGATAAATTAATCATCTATGGTTGGAAAACAAAATTAGTTCAAATATATGGGTTTTATCATGTTGCCTTGTATTTCCTCTGAAGTCTTGCTTAGAGGAATACGATAAAGGCGATACATTGTTGTTTCTTTTACATAATGTGGTTGCATGGGTGTGGAACCAAATAACTCGTTAACGAGTTAGACATAGTAATTAATTTATCGATATAATAATCGACTTTTTAGTCTTCTATTTTTTTATCATAATATTGACACAGAAATACATAGACAAGCATTAACATATAAATAAATACAAACGCAGACATGCAAATGATGTTGCTGATGTTGCAGTTGCTGTAGACAAGCAACTGCACTGGATCCCTATCTCCAAAACTCTTCTTCGCACACATTTCTCAAAAATTATTCTGAGAAAACAATTTTTCTCAAAAATAAAAACACTCGAACTGGTTTCAGTTTTTGGTCTTCCAAAGAAGGGTAATGCCCTTGTTGAATTCTATGCGTTTATTGTATAGAAATTGGAAAACAATTGAGGCTTTATCATCTTGGGACAGCATAAAGTTTTAAATTCTTTTTCATAATTTTTTAGAAGCAAGAACCCTGAATAAGTCGCTTTATTGACGCAATATTTAATTTTAATGTAAAGGAACTCGTCATTAAGTTTCAGTTTCAATGTGTTTTTATTCTTTATTGCATTTAAAACATTGAGAGTTGGATTTGGATGGTGTGTTTCTAGTTAGTAAAAATACTAGAATAAACGATTTGCTTTCGTTTGTTTTTTGTTTTTGTTTTTTGTAAGGAGAAAGTACGCTGTCGTTTAATTTTAGCAGCAGAGGAAATGTTTGATTAATTTGTGGTTTGAGCTTTTTTTTTTTTTTTTTGTCTTTTGTAAGCAGAAAGTACGGTGTCGTTTAATTTTAGCATCAGAGGAAATGTTTGATTACTTTGTGGTTTGAGCGCTAATAGTGTTAAATCTTAAAATGAAGAAACTAGATTTACATTGCTAGGACGATGTTTATTGCCGTTGCAACATACGTTCGGTTCTGCCAGCGAAAGTGTTGCCAAAACAACACTTAGATTGTGATTTTTCGCCATCCATTAAATGATTTAGTTCTTCACCCCTCACAACCTTAAAAAAATGTCCTAAGAAGAATTGTATTGTAAGAAAACGAATTATGACAAAGACGAACGAATAAAAGAAAAATTATGACACGTTTCTTTAAGACGGTCTCAAAATGTGTTATGTTAAAACGAGCTTATCAGCTTTTTTCAGCACTTTCTGAGTCCCAATCAAGCTGAAGTTTTATTATTTTGACTCAAAACACAAATCCCTACACAGGCTATGGTCACATTACTTTGCCTAAAACATAAAACCTATTGATTTTTTCTTACGTATTTGATGGTAAAAACAATTTGAGTCTATGCTTTTCACACAAAATAGAACCACATAAACATTTAACCAATAGTTGGAAAAATACGTCAATGGGTTGCGTAATTATTTTTAATTGCTGTGTAACCTGTTTGGATGAAGACAAATTTCCCCTGCTAGAAAGTGTCAGAAGCGAATGAAAGGTATAACAATCAGTACATATATGCAACCCTTTTGCCAGAAGGTATACAAGCTTTGTGACTCTTTCTTAGAATTCACTCTTTGTGATACACAATAAATCTCTGAATTATGAAACTTAACGTCCGCTTGAATTTGGGCTGTAAATGTCAACAGTTTCAAATGTCCTGAGTAAAGCCTCCGTGTCTTTAAGCACCCTTCTACCAGGAACCACTAAGGATTCGACGGGCTATGGGCTCACTTTTACCTCCTAATAATGCTATCTGAAAATCCTTGTGTGGTTCTGTTTCAAGCTAGATGCAACGTACATGCCTTTTAATTGAAATATTGGTGGTGGTGTTTTTTTTGGGAGGGGAGCTATAAGAAAGATCACTGGCCGATTTTGGTCCACCACTTATATAGATGGGATTTTTTTTTGCGGGATTCTGACGTAATATGGGTACCTTTCTGCAAAAAAAAGTTGGCTGTAAGAAATGTGAGGAGGAGGCAGAAAACCACTGGCCTGCCTTTGCTCTCTTACCTTAGAAATTCAGAATCCGTGCGTGACCCTTGTTTAAAGAGGTGCAACGAGTCTTCATTTCTGCAAAAAAATGGTAAGATGTCCCATCTTAAAAGGTAAAACTACAGTCCTATTTTTGCCTACAGCTTCTTTTTCCAGCGAACCAAATCATATCTTTTTTTGCAATCATTATCCAATTTTACTTGTTCCCGATGTGTATTATTAACAAAGGAATTTTCAGCTCTCCGAAAATCTTAAAACAACTCATTTCATAAGTGATTTTTTTACAAAAGAACTGATATAATTTATATTCATCAGTTCGATTGATCAACTTTAAATAAAAAGATTGTATCTATCTAGTTCAGAAGTTGAGTTTCTTGATGTGAGCCAATTTCCTAATAATACTACTAAGAAAGGACTAAAGGATAGCCTTCAATATCTTTAGCAATGGGAGAACTATTAAAGTTTAGAAGGCACATGTAACACTGTTCTTCTACGCCAGTTTCAAACTCAAAAAATGAAATCCCAGACTTTACTCAAAACACAAACAGAAATAGTTGTAACAATAGATGACAGTATCTTAGATGCTTGAGATTTAACTGACATAGACGATAAAAATAAACTTCAATTTACGCAACTTTAGTTTATAGGCTCTAGCTCAAGGACAAGTAAAAACGCTATATTTGTCCTCAGACAAGAATTTTACGCCGTGCTCCCAATGTAATACTATGTTCATTAATTAGATAAAAGGTCCAAATTCCTTAAAAACTACAGAAGTTTGACCCTTATCATTTTCTTGAAATGAATTGAAATCGATAGCATAGGACAAAGCAGTGGCACATATCCAAAGTATTGCTTCGGCCTTCCTCTTCTCATTAATTATTTTTCTTTTTTTTCTAAAGTATGGGGGATAATATTTAGTACGAATTTATACTCGGCTCGTATTTCCCAAGTGACATTCAAATTAAAAAAGGATTGGAGCAGGCAGACTCGGTTATGATTTTTGAAACGGTTCATTGTCAGCGTAAAATTGCAAACTTTGGTATAATCACTATGTGGATACAAAAAATAATTGAAATAATAGTTATGGCATTTTTATGAAAAATATAAGTCAAATGTAAAACAATCCTGACGACTTGAATATTACTTTACATACGTCGTAAGTGCGTGCAACTCTCAGCTAATCCCTAATCTTCACTTCTGAAAACTATCACACGACGGCTACCTGAAATCTAAAGGCAAGTGAGTATTTCTCGTTTTGAGATGGCACACAGTCAGGAGGTTTCATTTAATGAACTAAACATGATATACTGGTCAAACCATAAAATTTGATGCGTTCTAAAATTGACAGTAAATATACCTTGTATCTTTTCTTGGCTAGGGGGTCGAGTTGTAACTTTAAGGACTTCTGTGGGGAGGGGGAGGGCCATAGAAAGAGACAATACACTACAGTTGCTCTTATGCCTGTTTAAACTTAGGTTTTTATGATTTCGTTAGCTAATTTTAATTGTGTTAATCCATAAAAATTAAGTGAACTTAATTTTTGAAACAAAACAACATCTAGTGCTGTTGTTAAAAATTATAATGGTAACAGTACGAACAGTATTATTTAATATATAGTTTAATGGTTTTTTTTAAATAATCGACTGAGCTGCGAAGTTTTTTAACCGCTATTACTTTTTAGGTTCCATTTGCTCCGTCTGGGTTCAAAGTTCGCTACCTCAAAGTATTTGAACCAAAACTAAATTACTCTGATCATGATGTCATCAAGTGGGTCAGATATATAGGACGCTCTGGACTTTATGAAACTCGGTGCTAAAAATAGAATGAGCGATCAACAGATTTGAGAACTGAGTATAGGCTATTATTTTTCAATTGTTTCTCTTTTTCCACTGTGGAGTCAAACTATAAGTTATATAAAGCCTGGATGATAAGCTTGCATTGTGTCTACTGCCCCTGTAGGACATTAAGGTTTTATGGTTAAATGTTGATAGGTCAATTTTTAAGAAGTTTTTGCTTGGGTTTGTCTATGGCTGGTACCCCTATTTAAGATATTCTCCTAGTTTCGTACGTAGTACATTTGTTTTCGCTTCTAGGGGCCATTTTCTGTTTTCTTAAGCAGCATCTGTTGCTTGTAATAAGAGCAAGCCTATTCTACTATTCCCAAACTGTGCATGCCTCTTTTTTCTGTCAAACTTGCTATCTATGTCTTTTTTTTTTACTTTTGATGGCTTAGTAGTCCATATTCATATTACAGTCTTTATTGAAACTAAAGTCTTAATGTAAATTGTGTTGCTTAACTTGAAAATGCTTTAAATAGTCGATCATGTTTATTGTGGTCAGGATAGTTTCCACTTAAAGTTTGGTTGAAAATCTTATGTTTCAAGTGAATGTTTCTCTTGTTTTTGCTTTCCTTTTTAACTATGTTTTGTATAGCTGTTTAAATATAAAACAAATTTAGTATATCAATGATAGCCTATTCCATATAATGTTCACTATAGCCAGCGTTTCAGAGGAAAAGGAATAGCGTTATAGACAAATGGACAAAACCAAACATTTCGCTGAAACTTAACATAGGAAGTGATATTTTCTGTATCGCTTGTTTTTTTTCTTTTTTCCTATATTAAAACTGTGTAAAGTTTCTTTGTTCACTTCTCTGTGAATTGTCTATTTCTCTGTACAGTGAAACTTCTTCTCTTTAGGGCCTTATGGTAGCGTTGGCCTATTATCTGGGTTCTACCGGTGGAGGATGCCTAGAACCTCTAACCATCACATAGTCTGTGTTCAGAGTATAAAACGTTTATTTATACATATAATACAGTGAAGGTACATATGGCTAGGACAGATACAGAATTCGAACTGACTCAAATAATCTAAATTGGTAACTTATATTCAGATACACATCTGGCCATTTGACAGAACTGTAAACATCTGATAAAGAGAATTTCTAAGAAGTGGGGTTGTTGATTGTTGACAATTTGCAATGTTTGCATTTTAGATAAAGTTTGTTCTGGGTTCAAGTGACCATGGGAAGAATTACACATACGAATCTCCGACATATATTTAGAATCTTAATTATTGGTTTTAAGCAAGAAAAACCTATTTCCAAAGTTTACAACTGGAAATAGTTTTATGTTTATCTGCTGCTTGAAAGTCACCGAAAATTTAAACTGTAAACGTATGTTAATGTGTGAGCGACCTCCAGTTAAGTATTTTGAAGCCGATGATGAAGCAGAATCGTTTGTAAGAAATTAGACGAACGCCTGTTTAACATTTGCTTAATTCTACCATGCTTTAGTAGTAGCCTGAGTTCTGAAACAGAAATATGATTCTTTTTAACTTTACCTCAATTCTTTGAAGAGCGTTGAAGTTTGTGATTTTACTAGTATCTTCACTGTGTTTACTTCAAAATTAAATTCGTTTTCTGTTCGTTTCTAAAGTATACTTTGAAAAATGGTTAATTTTATGCTTTGTGTTGCACATTTAATTTGTTTTGAAAAAAAAAATCAATTTGTTTCATAATTAATTCATTATTTGTTTAGAAAAAAACAAATTGTTTGGCTTTGCGTACTTTTTTCTAAATCGGAATAAATAAGTACGCCAAACCAGGCCAACACCAAAATCCACGTTTCTATATTTACGAAGTTTCGTTTTGATTGGCGATCAAAATACAATATCTGTAAAAAAAAGTCATATTTCGGTAACACCTCAGTTGATCGACTTGAATCTCTTGGAGATATGCCCTTAGTAATTTTGACTTCGAATTCGTGTAGTGGGTGGAGATTGCACAGGGAAGGGGTCGTAAGGCTTAGCATTTTTGGTGCCTCCTTGGAGGCACCAATGTCCCAGAAAAATTCTGTGGAGTGGCCAAAATAGTTTTAGCAATCTGCGAGGAGCCCCACCGAGTTGAAGGAGAAAGCAAAAAAGGTTTCTAGCTAGCTAATAGGCATGCAAAGCGCGCTGATTTGGCTAGTTAATAATACAATTTTATGTTATAGGATGTAAAGGCATATACCCAAGAATTAATTCCCGGGTGTAAGAGGGGAGGGGACTTTGTAAAGATAGAGAACTTATCAGGTTTTATATAAAAAAAATAATGGAAAAAACACCAAAAAATTATAATGGTTCGAAGTTGTCCAGGCCCCTTACCCCTTCATCCCTCAACTGCCTGCGTTAGAGAATAAATTACAAAAGAACAGAAATAACGCTAATCAAATGTTGTCTGATTAGATGCACAAGAGACTATTCATCTGCATAGACATCTGGTGTGGCTCAAAATTCGTGTGCTTGACAACCCTGGTAATTTATTATTTAGGCTTGTAGATGCTCAAAAAGGCAAATAAGCACATTACCTGATAGGCCAAAATATATACAGAAATAGAAAGAAGTAGTTTTTTTTGAAGTTTTTAGCTTTTCTTTGATTGAGGATCACATTCCATTTTCTTTTTTTTTTCCTGAAAGTACGTCGGATTGTTTTTCTGAAATATAGTTTGCTTGTTGGAACCACTTTTTGTTTTGTGATAATGCATATTACTTAAATGATCTGTGCTGTAAGTAAATTGATGTCTTGTGTTTAGGTTAAGTGTAATAAAAAATTAAACTGATTTCAGATGTTATTGGATTTGTATAGGGACAGGCAATTGAACTATTTTCCGTGTATCTTATATAAAACTACAATTTGGCTGTCTTGCTTGGTCTTTTTTATTCTTAACAAAGAAGATAGATTCTTCTTCTGTACGGACTTTCTTTGGCGTACATTACTCATTTGACTGTTGCCGGTCAGAAAACTAATTGGTGGGAGTATTTAACAAAGAGCTTTTATCGATGATTAATTTCCTAATGTATAGGTTTTGGGCAGAGGTCATCCTCTGAGTACTATTTTTAAATTTCTGAGAGTTTATCGCGTCCTTGTATGCTTACCTTGTCTGAGACGTTTTGGGCGAAATTTAGTTCGGGTTATTCTTTTTTCTTTTTCTTCATATGTAATTTTTAGAATATGTCAAGTTGTGCAACTTAAAACATCGAGAAAACTCGATTAATAAAGTAAAATCAAAAGGAATAATCCGTAGTTTGTATAAAATTAAGAAATATTTGCTGCGAGAAAACCTTCCAAATCGTATAATTTTCTATAGATTTTTAATTAATGTATTTATGAAAAAGAAAATAAGTTTTTTGTTTCTTGTGCATCATTTATATTGATGACCTATAGAAAGTCCTAATATTAGTTGATTTTTCTCTTTCTCCTGCGAAGCGTTGGTTTTTCTACTTGCAAGGTGCGCACGCAAGGGCTGTGTTATATTTGTCCCTTACGGTAAAAGCGCTAAGTTCTTCTGATTATTGTCTTTAAGATTAGGCGTATGTTGTTGATGTTGCTGACAACTTGATTCTTGCTATAAATGTGAAATTCAAATAATTATGTTGTTTTTTCCCTTTTTTTTTACAATGGAATAAAAAGTAAGTGGTGCATGCATGCTACCCATTTACTTAATTAGCATTTAAAGTAAGGGACCAATGAACAACTTGGAGGTTAGTAAAGCACAGCAAATGACTTAGTTTTACATCAGTACACTCCGAAAACAGAAGAGGCTGTATGCATTTTTTTTCTCTCTCTCTTTTTTGTATGGAGATAAACCTGACTAAGGTTGTCCAAGTAGTATATTAAAGTATGAGTTTAGCTACATTCCCCACTAAAGAAGTGGGTAGTAAGCCATGTAAAAATGATGTATTAAAAAATTCTAACCCCTTGTTTGATTTGAAACATCGCATCAAGTCAGTGTTAAAATCCTCCATAACAAAAAAGAGATGGTCTTTTTTTATTTAGGTATCCAACAATGAATCATGTTTTCTTACGAGTCCTGAACACTAGACGAACGGGACCAGTATTCTGCAAATTACCAAAAGCCTCTTTTTCCGTCATTAACTTATATTGTACAGCTCTCAATTATCATTTCAACATCCCAAACCATAAAATCATTACGTATATTCGATGTAAAAACATGTCGTAGGAATAAATGAGTTTCCCCTCTCTTTTTCTGTCTTCGACTAGCTTGAATAAATCAGTAACTTTCATATTGGTGAAATATGTATATATTTATATATGTATATTTTTAAGAAATGTTTCACGAATCCTTAATACATCTGTTGACGACTCCTTGAAAAACTCATGGAAAAATTTTGAGGACAATTTAATCTTCTACAGTTCCAAAATGAGAGTCGCTTCATTTGACTATTTAAAGATGGAAGATTATATATAAAAAAAAAGTATATTTTTAGGTACATAATATTGATCTGCTTAATCTTCTTCTTGAGATGAAAATCTATGAAAATAATTATTTGTATCAAGAGGTTTTTTTCAATTCATCTGGCCACCAGCAGGGACTTTTAGAATACTTGTTTCATTTAAGTTCATATTAGATTAACATCCTTGTCCGTGAGCTGATAATAACAAGGTGAAAAAGAGACTCGGGAGTACACTGTCAAAAATGATGAAGTAAACACTGGTAATCAGTCACTTACCGAGACCTTAATTTTGAGAATCAATAGGTTTCAGAGGTGAAATTTTTTGTTAAAACAATCAGCTTGTGTAAAAATTGGAGGAATTATTGGTGCTGATGAAAATGTGATATATCAGGGGCGATTAGATCCTCTGCGCGCCTTCCTATGTATATCTTTCCTTGCAGTCATGGGTCCCAACAACAGCGATGTCAAATCAGTGTTATTGAGATACTGCTTTGGTTACTGGGTTAGCCTTAAAAAATAAATTTATTGTCTCAAATTGTATATCAGGTTTTCCTCTCACTCAGTACATCAAAATTTGTTCAAGTTCAAAATGATAGGGTTCAATCCCTCCAGAGAAACAGTTTCTGTCCCATGTTTGTGGCAAAAATAGTTCCATTGCTTTTAAATACCGTATCATTTTTATTAATTCTTTTTTATATGGTTTCTTTCCTTTTATATGATTGTGCTTATTTCGATAAAACTATCACGTTCACCCTACCTTTAAAACAGAACAATACGAATCATCTTATTGTGCTCTGTTCTTTACAAATCCGGTGAATAAAATTTGATTTGATTATTAGGGTCCATTGGAGTAGTGAGGGGGGGGGGGGGCAGCTGCCCCCCCCTAGACCTTCAAATTTATATTAGATATGGCTGAAAAAGCAGATGGTTGTAAAAGCAGTTGATAAAAGGCCCTCCATCACACTAGCGACTGCCCCCCCCCCTAGACAATATGCTGCCTACGCCCATGTTAGGGTCCACTATCAAGAGCGTAAGACCTGGGCCATAATTATTTGCCTGATTAAACCTATGTTACTGTGCATGGTTCGTCCAACGAAAATTTATTTTTACTTTCGCCAAACTTCGCGTGCTGTTTGGATGAAATATTTTTAAGAACGACTGAACGTTCTTGTCCCAAAAGCACCAATTGTGGTCCACAATGCTTTAGCCTATTTTCAATTAGAAATTGTGCAAAATAATGTATGGTTTGTAACGATCATTTTGTTTTTATGCAAAGGCGCAGACTCTGGGAGAAAGGGGGTTAGGGTCTACCTACCCTCAAAGTGCTGGCTCTTTGGGCTGAGCCTACACAAAATTCTCTTGAAAAACGTTACCCGAGCCTATTTAGTTTACTTTCTCTGTATCGGCAGCTCATTAAAATCAAACTATGGGCTTCAGTTATCTTTTGAAAGTAAAAAGCTTTTCAATCAGAATTTTTTAAATTCAAAATCTGTTCCGCTTGATTACTTTGAAAGCGCTCATATTGCGGCACAATAAAGCTGTGGAAAAAGCTCTTACGATTGCAAAAGCTGTGGGAAAAGTGCTACAAGATCAAGAGATCCAGGTTTGGCAAGAAGACAAGGTTTATGACACAATCCCTTGGAATATATAGAAAAATTAAAGAAGCCTGGGGAGAAGAAATATATCTAAAATTTGGGCTCAAAAATGATACTTTAAAATTTGTTTTATCAGCAAGGGGGAATTTTATACCGCTTGGGGGGGAGAAGAAAGTATTTAGGGAGGGTTAAGGTTCGGAGTGGT
This sequence comes from Artemia sinica, assembly GCA_027921565.1. NCBI lineage: Eukaryota > Metazoa > Arthropoda > Branchiopoda > Anostraca > Artemiidae > Artemia > Artemia sinica. The sequence continues at coordinate 47,292,144 of CM051260.1, read as the reverse complement.
CCCTTCACTTGTCTGATGTGCGGGGAGTCTGAAGATTTAGAACATTTTATGTGTTATTGTGAAGAACTGAAGGTACTTAGAAGGTAAATTTTTGGGAGGGATGTGATGCATAGAAGTTGTTTAGAAAATAAAATAGGAATAGTAGTTGCAAAGTGAATATTAAAAATATGGGAAATTTTGTGAGTATGGGGATGACACATAAGGAGGTTTTTTTTTATCGTAGTGTTATTTTCAAAAGTGTTTGAACTTATTATGTTTAATGTTTTTTTTTGTATTTGTAATATCCAATAATTTGTATATGTATTTGTAATATATATTCTTTATTAACAGTTTAATGTTCTTTCCAGATACAATAATCACAGTCGATGGTCAGCTCTTCTAATGGGTTAGACACAAAATCTGAATCCTTGTTGACACCAAATCTGTAAAGATTGAAACGAATCTGCTTAGAAATTAAGGGATGTTTTTTAAATCCTATAGCTCCTGTCCCCACATCTATCCCCCCCCCAAGTTGTATAATTTACAGTGAGTATGATTGTAGCAGCAGTTTTAAGCTTTTTTTTAATCAAAATATTGTGTTGCTTTACAAAAAAATTTTGTCGATTAGTGGTCATTATTCTGACCACCTAAGCTTAAGGTTGTTATTAATAGCAGAAATGGTTCTACAACTCAATACTAGATTGTGGCTGTATAGCCTGTATATCAAACAGTTCGTGGTAACGAACTGTAAGTAAAGAGCGATACGGCTCAATAGTAACCAAAACTCTTAAGGAATAGAGTCTTGATATGATAACAATAGAGACATCAAAAGAATTGAATTTTGATGATGATTCAAAATTAAAGTATGTTAAACTAGGCCTCGTTAGATTTGGCTAAACTGTTGAACTTTGGTGTGTTTACTTAGTAGGATAGTGTAGGCTATTAAAGTCTTTATGCAACTATGCCTAAGCTAGTTGTAGCCCAGTCTTAAATCTTTTCAATAGCCTAAGATCTTAGTAGCTCACCACTTAGTCTAAGCCCACAGATAGGCCTACTCCATAGGAAGCACTGTAAAGTTCCCAAAAATAGCCTAACTTGAAAAATTCTGTAATACTTAGTCCAGGGTGAAAGACCAGTAGGCTATGCAATTGAGTGATATTATGTAAATTGTAACCCTAACATCTTTTTATCATAGGGGGATTGAAAAGGATTGTATGTATTAATGAATAGCTAGGCTAAATATCTAAGCCATAGGCTACATCAATATGGCTGGACCCACCATATGGCTAATATGGGAGTAAAGTTGGTAAAATTCTACTTTAGCTACTTTTGGCTATCTTGGAATGGGTTTAGGTTAGGAAAATGAAACTTTCAGGTATGGGTCTACAGGCCAATGAATGTACCTACCTCTTCAAAATACCTTCCCAGGACATTCATTGGCCTGTAGACCCATACCTGAAAGTTTCATTTTCCTAACCTAAACCCATTCCAAGATAGCCAAAAGTAGCTAAAGTAGAATTTTACCAAGTTCATTTGTGATGCAAATGGATGTTATATTTATAGTGAGGATGCAATTCTAGGTATATATTTGCACATTAGGGGGGTGGAGGAATATATTCTGTGAGTATAGGCTATAGGTCTTAAGAAATTCATGAATTTCTTAGAAAAACTGTAAAAACAAGGAAAAAAGTGAAGATAAAGGCTCTCCCTCTGCAAAATGTGTTAACTAGGATTATTCTGCATATTAATGGATAAGAAATGTTTTCTTAATGTTTCGTTATGTACAGCTGTACTCCTAGGCTTAAAATAGCCTACTGGTAACTGGTTGGCTGTCTGGCTAATTTAAAGATTTGTATATATATATACTGTCAAATTAGCCCTCTGGTGGTATCCCAAGAGCAAGGTATTGACAAAGGGGTAACCCCCCTCATATATGTAATAATTCCTGTTGTTTTAATGTTGCTTCTTACTTTCAATGGAAAAACTTTTTTTTATTTAATATAGGCTAAAGATGACAATGCTAGAGATAGGATAAAGATGACAAGGCTAGGCAAGGGAGCTTTAGAAGAACCTAGGTGTCTCCTGTGTTTACAGCATGACTCAAATTTCTTTAGAACTAATCAGATAGAAACATGCAGATTGGATATTGCTGAGTCAAACACTAACATGGACAACAGGAAATAATTTACTGCAAAAGAAGTCTGCTTATGAACTTTTGATGGTGAAACATAACACCTAATATTAAAGTATGTTAAACTAGGCCTAGTTAAATTTGGCTAAACTGTTGAACTTTGGTGTGTTTACTTAGTAGGCCATTAAAGTCTTTATGCAACTATGCCTAGGCTAGTTGTGGCCCAGTCTTAAATCTTTTCAATAGCCTAAGATCTTAGTAGCCCACTGCTTGGCCTAAGCCCACAGTTAGACCTAATCAAAAGGAAGCACTGTAAAATTCCCAAAAATAGCTTAACTTAAAAAGTTCTGTAATAGGCCTACTTAGCCCAGGGTGAAAGACCAGTAGGCTATGCAATTGTGTGATATTATGTAAAACTATAACCCTAACATCCTTTTATCAAAGAGGGACTGAGAAGGATTATATGTATCAGTGAAGAGCTAAATATCTAAGCCATGCATCAATATGGCTAGGCCTACTAGGCCATTAAAATTGTTTAAGATTGAACATCTTAGACTATTAATTAGTTCATTCACCTACAGAGACATTTTTCCAGAAATGGTAAATTTGGGGTAGCTTGTATTATTGACTTGTGAATAAAGTATACATCTTGTAAAGCAGCATTCACAAGCATGTCTAGCTAGAATCCCATGTCTAGGCAACAACTGTTCACATGTAATATTTGGAGCTTAGCTAAAACTACAAATTTAGTTTCAAATTGTCATTTCTAGCCAATCAATAGAGCTTATGCAGGCAAAACTTTCAAATATTATAATCCTCATTTTTACTGTCACAAGCTAATGGATGAGATAAGCAAAACAATTGCATTAGTGTGCTTCATTATTATGTCTGGTATTGTATATTTGCTTAAAATGATAAAAAACAATTAATGAGAAAACAAAAATTAAATTTCAGTTTACAAATGTAAACAAAAATAGTGGATCTTGACACATTCTGATTGGCTGTAATTGAAAATCCTAGACATTGAGTTCTAGAGGCTAGAACTCAATGTCTAGCTAAGTGCCAAATTTTACTTGTGAACAGTCATTGCTTAGACATTGGATTCTGGCTAGACACATGTCTAGACATGGGATTATAGCTAGACATGCTTGTGAACACTGCTTAATAAACTATACATATCACTTGATGTATTTTTGGGTAAATTTCTAGGTGGCACTATAATTTAGCTGGGATGAAAGTGAAAACATCATTTGATGCCTTTTTTATGCTGTTTCATAATACAATAATTGCTTCTGTTGCAAATTGCATCTTGAGCCCTTAAAGGGGTCCCAAAGGTAATTTATATGAATTATGAAAGAGCATAAAAAAGTATCAAATGATGTTTTCACTTTCATTCTAGCTAAATTATAGTGCCACCTAGAAATTTACACATTTTGGTAGCCTAGCCTAAATAGTTGTATTAATAGAGTATTCAGATAGCTAAGAAACAAACTTACCTGAGAATGAAAATTTCATCCTGAATCTAAACACAACATTTGTCTCCATTGCAAATTCAATTTAACTTAACCTAATCTAGCCTTTTCCCAAATATATAGGCCTAACCCATATTAGATATTTCCCATGCATTCATTGATTCAGAATTTCATCACTGTCTATTCAATTTAAGGGTAAACTGGTTTTAACAAGATTCATGCTAACACAGGTATATAAGCTGTATCTAAAACAAGAGAAAAGGTATCATTTTTGAGGGTCTATAAAGGGCTTAAAATTGAATTTGCAAAATAATCAAATGTCATATTAGGATTCAAGATGAAATTCTGATTTAGATAAGTTTGTTTCTTAGCTATCTGATTGCTCTATTAATATAAATATTTACTTCCTTTTTTATACTCTTCCTGAATATAATAATTGCTTTACTTGGAAATTCAACTTTAAGCCCATTACACACCCTCAAAGATGACACCTTTTTCTCTTATTTTTGGCTGTAGAAAAGGGTTAAACACAACAGTTGTTGCTTCATTATAATTAGTTAACACATTTCAACCTTAAATTGAATTGTTCAGCAAAATAAGGAAAAAATCCTGTAGAGTTGCTGGCCAGTTGTTGTTGATTGAGTTGATTGCATCCCTCTCTGTCTTCCATGGATAAATGGACCAACAGTAGTCTTAATGGCATCAATAGAGGGAGCAATGACAGCAGTATCAGGGAGATTGCTCCAATGGTCAATCACTCTATTGGAGAAGTAGTGGTTGCAGACTCTGGAATCTGCCCTCTTCTTGGACAAATACTTACTATTCTCCCTTGTTCTGGAGAATTCTTCAAACTGAAGTGGCTTTTGACAGGAGGAGTTGGTATTCAAAAGCTTATAAATCATTATGACATCATCTTTTCAAAACCTGTACACAAGCATTGGGAGCTATAGCTTATTCAATCAGGATAGATAGTCAAGATTCTTGCATCCACTAAGAGCTTTTGTTGTCTGTGTTCAGACATACTTTATTTTTGGCTGATCACCCTTGTTCAGGGGTGTAGCAACACACATCCAAAATTCTAGCACTGGGTACATAAGACCCTTGTACAGTTTGGTCATAATTTTGGATGATCTGCTGCATATAGTATGCTTCATTATACCTAGGGTCTTGGTTTTGTTTGTACATGTTTGTTAAATTTTAGTTCCTCATTGGTAACAATCCCCAAATCTCTCCTCTCTGCCAAAGAGTCAATAAATTGTCTTGAACAATTCCCTCCTATCATATGGTACTGCCCCCTTATGTTCATTTTCCCAAATTGCATTGACTTGCACTCCTGAATGTTAAACTCAAGTTTCAACTTATGGGCCTATAGTGAAACCAATTTCAGGTCTTCTTGTATGGAAGCTCTTGTAACTGATGACTCTGCAGGGCCAACAAGCTTTGAATCATCAGCATTAAGGCTTAGCTTATTTCTTAGCTTCTGGAGGATCATTAATAAAGGCCATAAACATTGTTAGACTTAAGAGTGTTTCCTGAGACAAGCCACTATCAACTTCTGAGAAAAATTCTTGCTCATTGTCCCTAAACACATTAACTCTCTGCTTTTTTCATGAGAGGAACTGCATTACCCATTCTACAACCTTGAGATGGATAGCAATAGATATTAGTTTTATCTTCAGCTGGTGATGACAGACTTTATCAAATGCTTTGGCAAAATCTAAAAGCATCATGTCAACTAGAGTATTAAGATCTAGCAAATTAGTGGTATAGTCATAAGAATCTATAAGATTTGTTTCAACTGAGTACCCAGATCTAGAGCCATGTTGGCTGTCTGTGAGCAGTTTGTTATCAAGCAAATATTTTATAATTGTGGTATTCACAATTTCTTCAAGAATTTAACCAACTGTTGAGGTTATGCTAATGGGTTGTTATGTGACATTATTCCTTCTTCCACCCTTGTGGACAGGTGTAATATTTCCATTTCACCAATCTTGACAAACTACTTTGGTATCCAGAGGCTTTTAGATCCAGTTGTGTTAAAGGAGGGGCAAGCTCCAAATGGAGCTTGCCTCTTTTAAGGTCTGGGGATGAACTCCACCAGGGCCAACAGACTTATTTTGATTCAATCATAGCCATAGTTCTGCATCCAGAGGTGTGATGGCAATAATTTGCATTTCTCAATATTATAGTCCAGCATTTCTGCCAAGGGAGTATTATCTGGAGGTGTGAAAACTGACCTGCACTGCTTATTCAGGACTTCAGCTCTATCTCCAGGATTGGTTATAATATTCTTATTAACAGAGCATTCTGTTACTGAATGTCTACTGGACTTTTGAATTGAGGCATATTTCAGGGACAGACTTGAGTTGAATGTGTTATTTGAATGTCGATGTTGAGGGCCCATTTCATTGTATATATTCATGTTAAACCATACTTTGTTGTTTGTCTTTTTTTTTCTTTTTTCACTTTGTTCACTTTTTTATACTCTGCTGCCCATTGTATCCCTTACAGTTTTGGCAGGTAATAAATCTATATTATTATATTATTATTATTATTCCCAAAACTTCTTTGAATTGGTTTTTGATGCTGATGCTAATGACTCCTCATACTTGCTTGTAAGTTCTCTTGTAAGGTGCTGGACTTTATTTTGCATCTGTTTAAAATTGTCATAATTTGCCTGTGTTGGGATGTCCTTGTATCTTCTCCAGTTTCTTTTTCTTTTGGATTGCTGGCCTGATTTCTTGTGTCATGTAAGGGAGTGTTCTTGGTCTTTCTTTCCAAGTGGTTATTGTAAATTTTTCAGTTGTCTGCATGAGCACCCTTTTCATATCAAACCAAGCTTCTTCTGTATTTTTCTGTTGAACAAAAGACAAATCTTGCCTGACCTTAATGTAATTTGTAAACACATGGTTTCTACAATTCTGTGTCTGTAGGTACAACTTTAGTTGACCAAGTAATGGCTATATGGTCACTTGTCATCATTGCTATCTATCTAATTATGAACATATAGAAATATCAAAAATCCTTAGTGATTTAAAATGCACCAGAAATAAGCTGTGGGTGACAGAAAGAAGGTACCTAGATTTTTTAATATTTTCAATAGACTGTGCAGCAGTTTGAAGCTGCTTTTTGGAGCCAGTTTCCTTAGTTAAAGCAGAAATCTTACAATTTACCTTTTTAGTGCCATCTAATGCAAAGAAAAATTAGTTCTGATAGAAATCACTGTTTTTAACTGACTAAGAGAGAAAAGAACCAAATGAAGTTCTAATTTAATGAAGGCAGATCAGGGCAATTATTTATTGTAACAAATGATGTTGGCTGTGACACAAGTAGGTTTTGATATCTTTACAGACAGTCTGAATTTAAAGCTGGATTCAATCATCCAGTCCCAGTTTGAACTTTCAATGAAACTTGACTGTATGAATGCTCAGATTATGGAGCTGAACACACACTCTTCCTTGCACAGGAGTAAAATTGCATCCCTTGAGAAGGATTCTATTCTTCAAAAGGCTTGCTGTGATGAGCTTGAAAAAAAGCTACTGGACTTTGAAGTTAAAGAGAGACAATTAATCATAATCATTCATGGTTTACTGTCAAAACACCAAGTCTAATGTTGAAAATCTTTTTGAAAAAACGCTTGGCTCAGCAGCTGATAGTGTTCATCTGATAAAATATTAATATCTTCCTGATAAACCTGCAAGCAGGATTACTTTGTGTAAAAGGCCCAAAGCAAGACCCATAATCATCTCATTACATAATGAACTTGAGATCCAAAGGGTTTTTAAATCTGTTTCTAAACTTAAAGGATCCAGAATATATATTACAACAGACCTTCCACCAGTGCTAAATGACCTTCACAGCAGTCTCCTAATTAAAGGGAAAGAGTTACATGAAAGAGGTGAGATCACATGTATTAAACAAAGGGGTTCAAGTATCTGGCTAAAAGTAAAAAAGGATGCTAATCTTGATTGGCACAAATATGAATAGTGTTTAAATATTATTTTTGAATCAAGTAGTGTATTGTTTATGTAACTGTTTATATTGGTCTGATATGAGAATAAAGTGCAGTGTGAAATGATCCATCTATTCATGAGGAATGTCACAAGTGTTTTTCATCTAGTATTTTATTTTCTTAGGCCTAAGCTTACTATTTTCAAGCAATTTTTTTTGTTCTTGCTGTGTATATTTTGCTATGTTGCAACTGAATTGGTCCAACAAAACCACAATGTATGTATCTTTGACATGTACAATTCTGTCATCTCTGCTGTTTCATATTGATTATATGTCTCACCAACCTAATTGTCAGCACAAAGAGTTTGAGACATCAGATAAAAACAGTTTATTTGACTTTTAATGAGTATTGGTGAACTATTGGTGGGAAGGCTGAGAGACTTTGAAAAAAATCAGCTTAATCTGAAGGATTTTTACCAGTATAATGCTCCATTGACAGATGAAGCACATGATGAATACTTATCTAGCTTCCTGTTTAGTCTATATTCATTGGTAGGCAAGTGTGGTGGAATTTTTGGCAGGCTCTGAGGACAGCTTTCACTAATTGCCAGTGTTTGTTTTGGAGTTTGAATTCTATTACTTTGCTTTTGCATGATGATAAAATTACCCTTTTAGGTCTATGTAAAACTTTTCTTATAAATGGTAGTGAAAACATTATGAAGTGTATTGGTTATAATTTTACCTACAATAAGAGAATAACATGATCAGGTGGAAGGCTAGCATTTATTGTTCAAAATGGCATCCCCTGGGTAATTTAGAATGAGTTGTCTAGTTTTAACAAGGAAATGATTTTTGAAAATTGGTTGATTGAGATTATGGTAAATACAAAAAAATAGATTTGTTCTGTAATATACCAGCTGCCCTCTGCAGCAGTCTTGGAATGTTTGGATATATATGAACAGTTTTTAGATAAGATTGATGAAAATGGAGATCAGGTTGTGATTATGGGGGATTTAATTTTGGTATCATGTCTTATAATAATATAAATTGCGTGCTGCATAGTCAATACACTCAAGATAAGTTGCATGATTTTCTGTGTTTAAATTTTGTAAAATTGTTTGTTCCATCATGTAGAATTCCTACAAGAATAGCAGATCTAACTGCAATGTTATTAGATCATAATTTTACTTCAATTAATCTTTTCCAAACATGTGTTCTTCTAAATGATGAGAGTGATCACTGTATTGTAGTGTCTGATCTATGCTTAAATTATTGCCCTAAAAATGTGATGGATATTAGAAAGAGGCATTTTAGTAAAGTTAATATTTTTAATCATAAATTAAGTTGTCAGGAATGAATTAGAATTATATTCTGGAATCTTAGTGCCCCAAAGAGTCTACAGTGATGTTCCTTGAAAAATTTCAAAATGCTTCAAACAAAGAATGTCTGTTTGTGTCTCTTAAGTGTAAAAAATATGATACACCTACTAAGCAGTGGATTTAGCCAAGTATTTTGAGATCAATACAGGTAAAAAATTCACTATTTAGAAAATATGTTTCAGAACCAAATTATGATAATAAATCAAACTTTTTTAATTATAAAAACACATTATCAAAATTGGTTTGTAATGCAAATAAGCTATATTCTGAGGCTCAATTTTTGCAATCACAAGGTAGCCAAAAAAAGACATGGAGGTTAATAAATTCATTACTTGGGAAACATAAGATGTCTTCACAGCCAAGTGAAATGATTGGCAAATATGGGATTATGGTATATGATGAAAATGAAATTGCCAACATATTATATCATCATTTTGTTATTATAGGTGAAAAAACAGCAAACTTATCATCACCATTGTCAGATTAGATTCATTGTCAGGTATGATTCCCACCATAAGTACCTATTGTCTTGACAAAGGAGAAATTCCTGCAAGCCTGTTCCTGGATATTCAAAAAGCATTCAACTCAATTTATCATTGGATTCTAATTTCTGAGCTTAATAATTTGGGGGTTTGTGGGAAAGTATTGGATTTAGAAAAATACCATCTATCTGAGCAAACACAAGTTACTGTAATTAATTATTATTATTATTATTATTTATTGAAAACCTGTCTTATTACAAAAAGGAAAAGACAGCACTATAAAAAAAGAGAAAAAAAGCAAAAGATGACTAATTGACTATGCAACTATTACAATGTAACTAGTGTAGAAGAAGTTGGTCCCAAGCATGTTTTAACAACAAAAATGACAGAGCACAACAGAAGGGCACTATACTTTCTAGGACAAAAGACAATTAGAAAACACAGAAATAATGAAGAACACAGGCAATTGTAACAAAAATGAAGAAGAGGAGCTATGACAATGTATATAGATGTGGCTAGTGTAAAAGGAGTTGTTTCCAAGCGTGATTTGAAATCTTTTGTTTGTGTTTTTTTATGAGCTTCACAACAGCTATAGTAGGATCTGCTATGAAAAGTCTATTGATGAGATTTGAATTGAGTGTCCAAATTAGATATCTCAGTAAATATTTTGCAAAACGGAATTAGGTTGAACGGATTTTCAATTTATCAACATATGTAAGAACCTTCCAGAAGGGTGCAATATAGAGGATATAGGGGAGAGCAACAGTGGTGTATAAGGTTGACAGATAACAGCAATTAAGACGAAGCTTAGCAGAGACTATGGAAGAGTATGAAGCTGATATGCAGCATTTGATGTGTTCTGTTAAAAGATGATGAGTGTGAAAAATTGTATTTTCAATGGGAATGCTAAGATAAACGATTTGGTCAAATGGGCGGATCTTTGAATTTCCAAGTACATACAATTTCATCAGGAAGTGTGCCTTTCCAATTAAAAAGGACTAAGTCAGTTTTTTCAGCATTGAATTGAAGACCAGATTTTAAATACTCAGTTTGCAGTTTTTGAAATGTTTCAGGAATTTTGTCTAGAGTTTGGCTAAGGTTAAAAATGTCATCAGCATAAGTGACTAAGGAGATATTATGACCAGAAAGAATGCAGGATATCTGACACTGATCTTGAGCCTTGAGGACGTAGTTATTGAAATAACAAGGTGAGGCAATGGCACCTTGCCTTGCCCCTTTCTTAACTGGCACAGTTCTATCCTGTGGCTTTGCCATTTCATCTTTCTCAAGGGGAATTTTAAGTCGGACTAGTAGCTTGGTACACATATCCCTTTGAGATCTGATGATAGCCAGACTTACTCCTCTTTTAGCAGCCCTTAAGAGCATAAGGGGGTGGATCAGGGAGTCAAAGGCGCAGTGAACATCGTGACTATCCAAGGCGAGTGAACTACATGAGAGAGAAGCATCAAGCAGTGCATTAGCAATAACTGCAAAGGCGTCTGCACAACCAATACCATGTTGAAAGCCAAATTGATGGGGAGGTGTGTAACATTTTCTTCTAGCTCTTTTATGAACAGCAGCTCATAAAGCTTGCATAGACAGGTTGATACAGTTATGGGTCTGAAAGATGTGCACTGACTGAAGGTTTTTCCTTTTTTGGAATAGGAGAAAGATCTCCCACACAGAATGTTGATGGAACCAAACCTTGAGTAAAAATCATTTGCAGTAATAAAGTGAGATGTTCTAAAAGTGCAGGACCACCACATTTGATATGTAGAGTGTGAATTCCATCTATGCCTCGTGACTGCTTTGGTTTAAGGCGCATAATAGCATCAGCAACAGACATTACAGATACTATTTAATCAGAATCAGGGAAAGCATGCAAAAATTGGTCAAGCTCTTCAACATATTTGTGTTCAAGTTGGGGGTTTGGTGGAGAAAATTCAGCCTTGTAAAAAGAATACCAATTAGATAAAGGAATATCAGCAGCGGAAAGGGAAGTTTTGGGGATCCTGGGACAGATAGACAACCAAAGGAAATGAGGATTATTTTTGATTTTTTTTTGTGCTGTCTGTTCTGTGATTTGCTTATGGTTGTTCTGAAGCTCCTTAGCAAACTTCTTCTTTGTTGCAATGCAGACAGAATTAACAAGACTGGACCATGGTTGGTCTCATTCAATCCATAAATGTAGCCAAAACTTTGCTGAGTCACTTGCCTGAGAGAGACTTTGATTTTCCTGCCACTTAGGAACAGTTCCTTGATGCCGACACTTCAATGGAATAGCACAAGATTCTGCATATTGTAAAGCGTGACATATCTCTGCACAATAAATATCAAGGATGATACGTTTTTCCTCAGCGGGCAACAGTGAGTGCTTGATCAGCAGAACAAAGGGTACCTTAACCTTGGAAAGGATTATAGAAACACTATCCCAATACAATTCAGTGTTGATTGACGCCCAATTACGTACATACGAAGGATTTTGTGTTTTTGGGTGATTGGCAGGTATATGAGAAGTTTTATTTGGTGAGAAAGAAAACGATACGGGCAGGTGATTAGGTATTAAATAATCACAAAGAACCTTTGGTTGTGAGACATCTAAAAATGGAGAAGTGACAACATGGTCTATGTTGGATGTTGACAAGGAATTGTGAATGTATGTGAAATTTTCATCTTTGTCTACAACATGCAAATGGTTATCAAATATTTCACCAATCAGAGAAGAGCGGGCAGATGGAGCAGTTAGGTTACAGTTAAATTCTCCAACTATTAGACATGCAGAATTACTAGAAATAATACTCAAAATACTTCTACATAATTTTTCAGAGGCAAGAGCAAAAAGGCACTCGGATGTATCATTATGGTAGTCAGTGGGCAAATAAATATTATAAATAAACGCATTATCAACAATTAACAGCAAGAAATTAATCACTGGATTCTACAAGCACTGAATGTAGAGCGGAATTCACGTAATTCGCAAGACCTGCCGATGGTCTACCACCAGCACTATTTTGCTTAGCTGGAGTTGCATACCAGGTGAACCCTTCTTTAGTATCCAAAAGACTAATGCTAAATTCACTTAAAAGATGCTCTTTTAGGTAAATCACGTCATGTTTTGACACGAGCTCATCAAGAACTGAAGACTTTTGAAAGAACCCACCATTGTAAGGGGGGGGGGTCTTCTCATGGTGATGACTCCATGTCCAAACTCAGCCATGAGACCCGAGTACCCCTAAATAAGCCTCAATAGACGAACTGAACCAAGTGAGAGAGATATCTTGACAAAATCCTAATCATCGTAATAAAATATACAAGATAACACAGGTATAAGAAAAACTAAGATTTTATTATTAAAGAAGAGAACTTTTTAATTAATAGTTATTTCATTATAAATCAATATTCAACAATATTATTCACATCAAAGATCAATTCTTGTTCATATAATTGCTAGAAGTGAAATTTATTATTATTAAAGCAAGCATTATAACTAATATATTAAGGCTAATATGTTCCTGCTTAGAAGAATTTAATAATAATATTAAAGAATTGGATATATACCCATTTACTAGGATCTGAACATAATAAAATTAAGAAAGAGCAAGGAACACATTAGACTTACATTCTACATGCATATCAGAAGCTTGAGCAAAGCCATAGACCCAACTGACTTCTATCGTCAGTGTCACGCTATATAAAAGGATATGTTCTGTCAAACAAACGTATCTAAATTCAATCCTTCTAAGAAAGGGTGTGTATTGCTAAATAAGGAAACTGTATTAAAAAGGGAAAGGGTTACAAAATTAGTTCATCGGAAATATACTCTGAAAGAACATTGGCTTAAGCCGGATTCTACCAAATTCATAGCAACTTGATATTAATTCTAAAATTAGAAGGACACTTCTTACAAATCCGACCTTGTAATTTAAGCTTGCGTAAAAGTTTTTAAAGATATTATTATGCTGATATCTTCGAATAACTATAGAAAACTATTATAGTTGTCCCACTCAATTGCGCTGGCCTTTACAAGGATAAATCATAAGACAAGAAAACACAGAAACACAGAATTAAATACATAATTAGTATACAGCAATAGAAAATCAATTGAATTTTAGGCTGCAACGCTATTGAATGAGTAAGTGACCAAGAAATTGTAAGACTATTAATAGACAGAAGATTATCAGCTGAAGGTAGCTTCTGTTCGCTAGCCTTTAATGATTTAATACTATTTTATCATTTGCGGTACTGGGTCTATTTTCCTCACATCTACGATCGTGCCTTATCGTGTCATTAAGGAACGTAGAACCTTTTTACAACACGATTCCCTTTTCTTTTCTTCAAGGCCATTGAACAGAATAAGGACAACAAACGACTATCATTTTTTCTTATAAGTAAAAGGCTTTAGAAGGTCAAATATTATTTAGAGGTAAATAGTCTTATTATTAAATTATATATATATATATATTTTTTTTCTATTAATTATTACATACATTATTGTTATATTAATTGGTGCTTAAAAGTTAATAGAAACTCAGTAACTAGGGAAGAATCACACATAACCCAAACATCAAGCTAAAACATAACCAAACCATCTATCACAACTAAATCCGTCACCATCTTTCTAAGTTAAGTACTAACTACATCTATTCCGTTGGGGCTAAGGGCAAAAGAAGAAAGCAAGAAAAGATCAATTCTAATGAATTGCAATTTTGTAGTTTCATTCCGTAACCATTGTACTCAGTTGACCAGTTCACTCTTAATTTGGAATCAAACTTCTCGTCTTATGAATTTGTGGTTCCCTAATAATATTGGAATCCTTTTGCTACAATAGCATAATTAACTAAATTAACTTATCCGTCAATTCCCCAAACAAAATGCAATTTAGTCATTTACCTTTTTTTTTCTCAGAGGTTTAAATAAATGTATACATATGCAAATATTTTTTTTTTCTTTTTCTGTTTATTATTTACGCGGTACACAATTCAAAATTTAACAACAAATTCCTTAATAACGAAGGCCTTGTTTTCAAAAAGAAACTGCCTAGTTTTCTCAACGTTCTCTCGTAGCCATTTTGACTACTGAACAATAAATAATCATGAAATAATTTTAATTTGCCTGGAATCATCACTCTAGGCAAAACTTATCCAAATAGATGGTTAAGAGCGCGCTTTTTGGTTTAGCCTAAAATGGTTATTCGGAGCATACTTTATTCTATACAGAACGCCATCAATTGAAATTAACTTTAAATAACAAGAATAAACCACCAAGAGACTTTATCATATACCATATTCTTTTCTCAATATCTATATCATCAAAATTAAAAATGCGGTAGACACTATGCTCACCGCGGATTGGCCAATCCTTCTGGTTCCCTGGTTCACACCAGGAATGTGGGGTCAGTATCCACTTATGACCTAGCGGGCTTATCATATATGGAGCTCCTCTTTTGAGCACGGTTGTCTTTTGACACATCCGGCTCTTTCAATAAATCAATATTAAGTCTCGTCTCGGGATCCCGTAATTGTCCGTGGTTTAATTCCTCAGCTTGCAGACCTAAGTAATCTACATTAGGATTACTAATAAAAAAATGCCCGCTGCTAAAATTTCTAGTTCGTTAAGAACCGGATATAAGGTCTGACTGCTGTCTATTATCTCTCGACTTGGCCTCGATAAAATATTAAGTATCATCTTAATCTCAGGAATATGTTTCATACGTATATAAAGGATTATCCACAATAAGTAATGATATCGGGTACATCTTTCTAGAGAGATCCCGATCTTTACATAAATATTTAAATTTTTAGCATCCGCATAAATATTTCACAATCTTCTCCAAATAATACTGAATCTGAGAGCTCTTCAGAGTTTTATATAAGCCGTATGGCTTCCTAACGATAGAAGACTGCTTGGAAAATGGTTTAGAGAAAACTCTACTAAAAAGAAAAAAAAACGACTCCCATCCTTCCGTCATCCTTTTCATGACAAAGAACAGCCCCGGCTCCATTTTCAGAGGAGTCAACAAATAATTTAAAAATAGGAATATTTTCAGGCCCTTCTGTTCTTCTATAGCAACCAATTTGGATACTTGAGGTCTAATTTTGTCAGGCGACACGATATATCTTAATACTGGAATAGGTTCTTTAAAACTTGTGATTTAAAAGCTAATAACTAATTGTTGTGAGTTTTTAAACGCCTGAAAAATATCTTGACATGAAATAAACGTCATTACGTTAGGTTTTATTTAATAAATATATGAAAAAAAATTGAAAATGAAGGAACGGTAACTTTCTGGAAATAATTTATCCATGAAGCAAGCGAAAGCTTTTGGCCCAAATACACTTCACTGTGGTATTCTTGTGTAGCAATGGCTGTGGCCAGTTAAAGGTGATAAAAACGAAAAGAATTTTTGGTACCTTTCATCAATGGAAATTTGTAAAAACCACTGCGCATGTCAAATTCACTATAGAACATTCCTTTCGACAAATTTTGTAAAATGTCAGAAGTTCGAGGAATTAGGAAGGCTGTGTCTTTAATGTTATTATTAAATGTACGTAAATTAATTAGAAATCGAGTATTTTCTCTGTTAAGAGCCTCATTTTTACTGACAGAATGTTTCCTTATAAGGAAAACAGGAGAAGGGAAAGGAGATACCCTTTCCTTTACTATACCGGACTTCAGCATAGCTTATATACATTCTTCTAGCACTAAAGCCATTTAATGAGGGATTCTAAACTGCTTAGGTAGTTTAAATTATGTTTCAAGTGGTACATCAAGGCTTAAAAACCGTTAAATCATTTATACATCGGTCATACGCTTCTTTAGAAAAGCAATTGTCACTATTTAAGAGCAATTGAACTAGCTCTCGGAAAACAATTATTTTTGTACGTTTAAAGGTTAAACGTAGAAAGAAATTCTTCATATTCTGGTTTTGGAACAATAATTAAATTATCGCCATCAACAATTGAAATATTTTCTGTAGTAACTAGCTTACAATCTACACTTTTTAAATTTTCTAGGGTCAATTGGTGTATCAGAAATCACTAATACACCCCTATATGCTAATCCATCATTAAACCTGCTTAATCCTTAGCCTTGGTCGCAAATTCTAACTTCCTTTCACGAAAGTGAAAGGGACTGTCTAGTCCTTCCATATTTTTGAACTCTAGGATTACGGCGAAAGGCAATTGTCAACTACCAAAAATCCCCAAAAAGACTAAGTGTCTTATTTTACAATCTATCATTTTGAAATATTTGTGTAATATCTGCGCAATCCTTCTTTTTTGCGAATAAATCTTCTGATATTCTCATGTAATTTTTGTTCAAAGGCCTGTTATTTAAATAAATCAATACCTGAAAGGAGGCATGCATTCCCCGGAACATTTTTAACTAAAGAAGAGTAGCTCTCAAATTCTGCATTAATACGCATAAAAAAATCCTACGACCGGCTCATTGTTTTCATGTCTAACTTGCATAATATGTTAAATTTTTTCGGTCGGTGAAATTTTATTAATAAAAGCAGAGCACAGGGATTCTTTTAGCCCAGAAAAATGTGTAGCGGTCACATACTTTTCTAAATACAAGCTATACGGTTCATCAGACATTAAGGAAGCTTACCTCTCGATCATAACTGATTCGAATCCCATTAATCTACAAACTCTCTGAAGATATTTAACCCAACTAGACATTTGTTGTGGTTTAATGAACTTCTTTTTATAATGGACAGTGGATAATAGTATAAGCTACATGTCGGAATACTGGAGCTGGCGTAGCTCCTGTATTAACATTAGAAGCTTGCCCAAGGGCTGAAGCTTCCGGTTTATCACTTTCCCGAGGTAGGGACATTACTTAAGGAGAAATTAATTATAGCTTACCAAACTTAAGCAACCAACTAATCCTGTTTGAGTGAACTGGAACTGAGGAAAAGGCAACTATCTATACTCCACCAACCAACAATTCCTTTATGAGGGTACCAAATTGAGCAATATCCAAATATTGTTTGACTGTTTTTATTATTGCGGTTAGTCTTATTTTTATAAATCTAAAAAAGCATAAACGTACAGGCAAGCAGTGAAGACGAAGAAAAATTAAAGGGATTCAATTAATTATGGTAATTTAAGTATTAAAAATTTTACAAAAAGGATTTATAATCAAGATTCTGCTCTCTCAAAATTAAGCGTAGCGTTAAAAAGAGGCGGTTTTAATGCAATAGAATCGCATCGCGTTTTCGCTGCCACCATTTTGTAAGGGGGGGGTCTTCTCATGGTGATGACTCCATGTCCAAACTCAGCCATGAGACCCGAGTACCCCTAAATAAGCCTCAATAGACGAACTGAACCAAGTGAGAGAGATATCTCGACAAAATCCTAATCATCGTAATAAAATATACAAGATAACACAGGTATAAGAAAAACTAAGATTTTATTATTAAAGAAGAGAACTTTTTAATTAATAGTTATTTCATTATAAATCAATATTCAACAATATTATTCTTCACAATCAAAGATCAATTCTTGTTCATATAATTGCTAGAAGTGAAATTTATTATTATTAAAGCAAGCATTATAACTAATATATTAAGGCTAATATGTTCCTGCTTAGAAGAATTTAATAATAATATTAAAGAATGGGATATATACCCATTTACTAGGATTTTAACATAATAAAATTAAGAAAGAGCAAGGAACACATTAGACTTACATTCTACATGCATATCAGAAGCTTGAGCAAAGCCATAGACCCAACTGACTTCTATCGTCAGTGTCACGCTATATAAAAGGATATGTTCTGTCAAACAAACGTATCTAAATTCAATCCTTCTAAGAAAGGGTGTGTATTGCTAAATAAGGAAACTGTATTAAAAAGGGAAAGGGTTACAAAATTAGTTCATCGGAAATACACTCTGAAAGAACATTGGCTTAAGCCGGATTCTACCAAATTCATAGCAACTTGATATTAATTCTAAAATTAGAAGGACACTTCTTACACCATTAATGTTTAGAGTTAAGCACCTCATACTGACATTATGGTTGACCCTGAGCACTTTGACAACAAGGGTTAGGCTGAATCCTGGCTGGACAGTTATTTGGGCATTTCACACTGTAACAGGTATGGCCAGCAGCCTTGCATGACACACAGAACATACTAGCTGTACACGTGTTAGAACGGTTGGATACGTGAGTGGCAGAACCACATCTACCACAGAGAGCACTTGATTGGCAGTTCACTGCTAGGTGCCCTACCTTGTAACAAGCATTGACAGGGAAGGAAGATAAATTCCTGGACAGGCAGACGTTCATAACCAATGCGCACTGATTCTTTTAGGAAGAAGTCCAGGTCGCTGCGAGTCTCGAATTGCACTTTAAAGGTGCGGGTGGCGCCACACTGGCTTATCTTCGTACTTTTGGGGATAAGTTGCTGAAGGCTGGAACAGTCTAAGGATTGGGGCACTTGTTTAACAACAGCCGCAAAGACTAGTTCTCTCATAGAAGCATTCATAGAAGGCTGAGCGGCTTTCATATTCTCAACTATTTTACTAGCTGCTGATTTGGAGTGCACAACAATTTTCCAGTCGTTATTCAATTGCTTCAGTCCTGTAATATCATTTGAAGCTTCTTTGCATATATTGTCAATAAACTGTTTATGGTCATGAGGATCCCTGATATCTTGTGGACAGTTTTTAAGCACTACAGCATACGATGGCTTTACGCTTTGCGAATTATAAGTAGCAGAGGCTGATGCATTGTTAACTTGTTTTGCATTCGAAAAGTCCACTTTTAAGAGCGCGCGTGTTGTGACGTCAATAAATCCATCTAGCTTACGGGAAATCTTGTTTACTTTTGTAGCCACTAGCAGAAACAGCATCGCCAACAGCTGGAGTTTCACAGGGATTGAAAATAACGAAACGCGGTATATTTTTCTGCTCTTTGGCGGCTGAGACAAGGAGCTTACACATGTCTATAACGTTTTCGTCGTCTTTGACATGGCTGATGACTCGGCCTTGCACATTAATTTCAGAATAAAAGTCTCTTTGCTGATGAAATCGCATCATGCGTGAAGAATTTCACAGCCGAGCTTACTATGCAATCTATTTTCACACCCTCAGAAAGTGATCGCGCAAGAAAATTCAACACAACATTCAAAACGAGTTTTTTGCTCATGCCTGCCTTTCAATAATTAAGCGTAATCGAAGAATCACAATCCAGGGGCGGTCCAAGAATATACGTCAGAAAACAGCAGGAGAGATGCAATCGGAAGGTAATACGTGTGCACTGAATGAAGGCTGAAACCGGTTTAACCCCAATAAACAAGGGAAGTGTCAGCCCCCGTTCAGTCTGATCCCCGCAGTTTAAAGGAGACTCTCCCGGCAGGTACAACGGCACTTGCCATGGGTTTACTGCCCCTCTTCTGCTTGTGAATTAGGGTTACATAAAAAACAGCCTGGCACACTATATATATAAATGCTCAGAAATTAGGTCAGGACAAATATATCAGGATTATACATCACTAATCCCTATTGCGAAATTTTTATTTTCTCCACTGCAACTTACTGAATTATTAATGTCAATATAATATCCAAGTTTGATGTTGACACTTCGAACTCACAATAGGTACTGTTTCTGCTCCTTCTTTCCTTCCACTATTGTCATTGGCTGGTGTCCCTCAGGGTTCAATTATGGGCACTCTTTTCTTTCTTCTTTATGTTAATGATCTGTCTCTCTAGATACACAATATTTATGATCTTGATACATTTATATTAATGATCTAATCTCTAGATACACAGTTTGTTGATGATACAGCTGCTTCTGTGTGTGGTAAATCTTTAAATGTGCTTCAACTAAATATTTCCTATGCATACAGTTGTATTTCAAAATGGATTGATTTTTGAAGTTTTAAGTAAAAGTGATAAAAAGCATATCCGCTTGTACTTTTTCTGGTTTTGTAAATATTTTCTTGGAATTCCACTATGGTTCAAAAATAGGTATATTATACAAAAATTCAGAATATTTGATATTACTATTAAAATGGATCAGCAATATGACCCGTTTCTTAGATGATCTAGAGAAAATAGAATAAATTTTCCCCTTAACTATGTTGTTTATCAGAAAAAATAGTTTTATCGCCATAGCTTTAATAAAACAGCTATTCATGCATTATGTTTTATAAGTGTTTTAGTGTTATGCACTAATGAGCTATCGTAAGCTATTTATTATATATTCAAGAGTTATTATCCAGAAACACCAATTAGCCTATCCTTTTTTGATATATCTATCCCTTCAGTATTTCAGTTTTGTTCACATATCAATAGAAAGCCAATATCCTTCTGATCTAAAAAATATCACTTTTATTATTAATATTTATTCTATCAATCTCCAATATCAAATTCAATGTTCCCTTTTCAAATGGCTGCCAAAACTATATCAGATTAGACCACATTCTGAGCTTATGATAACCACCCCTCAGTGGCTGCAAGGCAATTTGGCCTGCCCCCAGGTGGTGGAAAAAAATTGCTAAACTAGATAGAGCATGGAGTTTAAACACAGTATGATTGTAGACTCTGAAAAAAGGTTGCAGATGCTGAGTTGGTTTTATTCACACATTAAGAGAATTGCAGTAGAATGTATTTATCAAAATTGGGGAGGGGGGCATTCTTGTTATTCTTTGATATGGGTTATCTTTAAAATCCTCAGCCAAATTCTTCTCAAACTTTCCCTTCAACTCCTTGAAAAGTTTTGAAGACTTGATAATTTTCTGAGGTTTTCTTTTTTCTATAACAATTCCATGCTCAATGTTTTCTGTTAATTATCCTATTAGTTTCAGTAGTTAAAAAAGGTAAACTTTTGGCCTGTTTTCCCAAAAAGAAATTCTGGTATAAGTCTGTTCAGCATGTAAAATTTCACCTTTACTATTTGACCAACTCTCATCAATATCATCAGTAATAAGTTAATCCCAACTGACTTTGGCATGTTTTTCAGAGACTAGTTTGTGATCAATATATTTTCGTTGTTTAGAATAAGGTTGTGTTGTAGGCAAAGATAGCTCTGAAATAATTACAACATGGTTACTTTTGCCCATAGTTGTTGAAATTATACTCCTAATAAGAAGGTCTGGATTGCTAAGAATAACCAGATCAAGAATGTTAGAAACTTAAGCCTCTCTGAAACAAGCTGGTTGAGATATTGATTGATAGAGAAAGTTTTCAGAGAGGGCAGACAAAAAAGGAGAATCTCTAACGCAAAAACTAGATCCATCAATCCAATGAATTTGAGGAAGATTAAAGTTGACCAGAAGAACAAGATCATAATTTGCAAGATCAGACGTCACTTGAAATAGCATAGCACAAGAGTTGAGATTGCTTCAGTCTGTCTTTTAACTCACTGACTAGATCCCTGTACTTCTTGTGATCCTCCTTAGACAAGTCTGAATGGAACTGGATCTGGGCACATAAGAACTTTCTTTTTTATGTTGTAGCTCAAAACATTGAAAATTACAGATGGTCGTATAATAGTGGTTTTGATTAAGTTTAATAGTAAATGTTATTGAAAAAAAAAAAAAAAAACCGGAATTTCGAAAAAGAGCCATGTTACTAAAAAATAACAGAAATGAAAAGCGCACCATTGGAATTGCTGTCACCAGAATCTCTGTGCAACAGAAATACAGTCCCCACCTAGAACAAAAAAGAAAATACTTGTTCTATTGAAAGCACTGATGTCTTTTTTGTTTATTTTTTTGTCTGTCACTAGGATGCAGGTTGGCGGAAAATCATAGAGCCTGTTTCTGGCATAAGAATATCTTCAAAAGGGGCAGTCCTGGATTTAGATTCATGTTTTGATTTTTGTTCAAAATTTAATAAGCATGTTTCTGAATTTGTGAAAAATGCTAAATTTTGCCTTTAGTTGCTGGACCGATGTGTTGACTTTTAATATTCATAATTTCCTGACACTTAATAAATCCCTTGTTCAACCTTATTTGGAGCATAACTCCTTCATTTAATTTTGAATTAATTTTACAGATGAATATAAAATATCGAATAAATATTTTCTGTCACCAGTATTTTCATCATTGATGCACATATAATTTTTTTTAGTTTGGTGGCAGGTTCAGATTTGTGGTGTCATCATTTTTTTGTGGCTGTATTTGGACTAAAGTAGAAAACTAACAGTACATGATTTTATATATCAGAATTAACACAACAGAAAAGATTAGGTACATTATAGTTTCTAAATTTACTGACCTTTTTTTTTTCAGATTTAAGTGCAATGAACCAAGCTGGTCAAGGTGTCAAGTTGTATATTTATGATTTAAGTCGTGGAGTTGCAAGAGCTTTTTCTGGTGCCATTCTTGGTGAGTAGACAATATCAATACAATTTGTATTCTTTACTCTGTTGGTTCAGTAAAATAAAGTGACTAGAATTCTTAAGCTGTAAGCAAGAAGAGTTACTCTAAAATACTTAAAGTAAATGAATCTGATGTTAAATGCATCACTGTCACAGGGGGAGAGGGGGTGGTAGTTCTATTGCTATAGAAATTATAATATTGAAGAATCATAATTTCTTTTAAGAATATTAGACACATTTCATTTTGTACTTGCTTGTGTAAGGAGCAGCTGTATCTACAAAACTTGGGCTTAGGTGTTCTGAGTAGAGTCTAATGGAAACCTTTTAAGTATTTTCTGAATGGAAATAGGTCCAAGCTGGGAAAAGTGATAATTGTTAGTTTGGTTTTTGTCTGCCTATTTTTCTTCTTGAGATGGACTCTTATGACCATTGACTTCATTACCTAAGCCTTTTCTTTTTTGTTCATTCAATCTTGCCCAAAGTAGGCGTTTCCTTTTAATCAATTTTGCTATGTTTATTTTACTACCTGTTTAGGCAATTCATTTCTGTTATTTCTTCTTCATAAGTTATTTTTTCATAAGTTATAAGTTATTCATTTTTTTTATATCGTTTTCGTAGGTTTTTGTGCTAGATTTCTCTGTATTTCATTCCACACAGCCTTTGAACCCTTAATTCTAGTGGTTCTGCCTGTATTATCATTTAATTTATTTAAGCTTTACTTTCCTTGCCTTTTGGTCTGAGCCTATTGTGTTTTGTTTGTTTTATAGTAAAGAATAATAAATAAAAAGTAATGTTAAATGCAATACGGGAGTGAATTAACTCTCACTAAAAGTCAAACTTAATTTCAACAGACATTACAATGAATTATGGATCCAAAGTTAAGACAAACATAAAGACAAGACATATAATTCCCCATTTTCTGTTTTAACATTGTTATTTATTTCTTGTCAAAAAAAATTCTTTGAAACTATAAGTTTAATAATGTATTTTTTTTTGTAATTTCTGATTGGTTTAAAGTCTTAATTTTGTTCTTTTCGTTTTCTAAAATACTTTAATTTTTTGATAATTTTAATCTCCGTGAAAAAAGGAAAGGCAATACAACACTCTCATGCTATATTTAAATTTTATTGGAGAATCTCATAGAATTATTTGTTCTATATTTAGGAACCACAATTGATGGCATCTGGCATACCAGCATTGTAGTCTATGGAAAAGAATATTTCTTTGGATCAATTGGAATTCAAGCTTGTATACCTGTGAGTACCGTACATTATTTGTCATTTTTGGTTCTAAAGCTATTAATTGAAAAAAAAAAAAAAAACGTTTTCAGAGGAAATTAAAATCTATTTTCAAAGAAAAGTAAAGAGTGATATTAAAATCTAAAGCGATCAGAAATAAAGCCATGTAATGAGTTTAGTCATTAGTCATGTAATAACTTCAATCATGTTACCTAATCTAGTCTCCCTCATAAAGGACGTGTGCATGAGGTTCAGAAGCCGTGTTACGACTGGAGAAGGCCTTACCAAAAGCTTTGCAACATCAACGGGTGTTCTACAAGGTTGCTTGCTATTACTGGACCTCTTTAATCTCCTTTTGACTGCAGTCCTTTCAGTAATTGATGGCCCATCCGGTGCCCTCATAGGAAAATTAATGATAGACAAACTTTCCTATGCCGATGATATAGCCCTAATTTCTGAGTCCCTTCGTGATCTTCAATCCTGGACTGACATCGTCCACACGACAACCAACCTCTTTGGGATGATCATAGACTCCTCGAAAACGATGGCCATATATTGCTCACGTTATCCCGATTCTAGCCTCCACCTTGAACATGATAATACAGAGTGGGTCGATGAATTTACCTACCTTGTTAGGTAGCTTACTCACCTCCGACAATTACCGCTCTAAAGAAATCAAAAGACGTCTGTCACTTGCGAATTCCGTCTTTAAAAGTCTGATGCCCATCTGAAGGAACAAGAACTTATCAACAACGCAGGGCTCGGAATTAGTCTCTAAAAGTCTCTTTTTGGGCTAAAGTCCTTTCCAAGTCCCTTTCTATGCAGAAAGTCCCGTAACTCCCCCAAATTTCCCTAAAATTCCCTATTTGGGAGCATGGTATATTTGAAAACTGAAGCATGATATATTTGAAAGATCCACTTTAGATAATGTAGCTTCTCCACAAATCTGGTTGTACTGGTCTCTTGGTTACATTTTTGCAGTTCAGAAAGAAGCAATAAAACAGTGGGAACTTTGTCTGTGGCCAAAGTGTCTAATAACTGTTGTAAACATTGGCAGCTAATAACAGCACATAATTGGCCTATATCGTGGGTGTCATGGATGGGTCACATTGTCATACCATTCAAGGATAGAGAGTAACATTGGCCCATGGGGTGGGTGGGATGGATTGGTCATGTAATGGTAACGTTCAAGGGTAGATAATATCCTGTAGCTTCATAAAATGAACCATACCACTATGAATTTGTTTTGATTGACTTGTATTCTAATGATACAAATTATGTATGCTTTCCCTCTAAACGTTACTTAATAAACTAATTGTAGGTTGAATGAGAAGAGAGAAGTACCATTAGTGGAATACACAGATAACAAAAATCTTGTACTCAGTCTTTTCCTCCTGTGTTTAAACCTACTTGTCTTTGATGTCTCCCAAGTTTATTTAGGAAGCACAATCGGCATCTGCAAATTTTGTCACTCTCGGTTAACTAAAGGAGATATGAGTGACAGAAAGATAAGCGAATGGTGTATGATTGGTGATGATAAGTTTTCTTTTTAATGCAAAATATGCAGGAAAAACCTTAGCTGTTGCAAAGGCTTTTACACCTTGAATCAGCTTGCTTTGTTGCACGAGTAAAATAAACAGGCTGCAATCCATCTCAATCCGTTACAGTTACGATTATGTGGATCTGCTAGGCAACAGTCCCAATCAGAAGAGCCCTCAGCTAGCAATGTAGGTAAAGCTCTTTGACAGTTTTGTGACAAAGATGCTGCTTACAAAGTAGAAATCATCTGGGCACTCAACTCCTTGCAAGCTTTGATGTCTGCAGGTTTGTGTGACAGAATCATTGATCTCTTTAAAGTCATGTTCCCTGGTAAGTTACCGCCTGGGATGTTCATGAGTGTGAGGAATGCTATTTACTTGATAACTGATGCACTTCACCTAGACTGTAAACAGAATCTTATGAAGGACATGGGTGAAGCTCACTTTGTTCCTTAATACAATGAAACTACAAACAGTGAAGGCAAAGAAGCTACAGATTGTTGAGATCAAGTTGTGAGCCGCAATCTGATGACGTATTTCATGGGACAAGCTACTGGTGAGGGCATTATAAAAAAGATGATGCCATGAATTGGGAGCAAGAATTCACCTTTTGAAAGACTAATAATGATAGGCAGTGATGGGCCTAATGTCAATAAGTATGGTTGCAAATGAATGCATTGAAGAAGAAAATATCTTCAAAGGAGCTTGCGATAATTGGAGCTTGTAACATCCATGTTGTGCACAACGCATTCATGAAAGGGCTCCAGGAATTTGGAGAGGATTTGAGCAGGTTGAGCTTGTAGGTGAGCAGGTTGAGCTTGTGTGAGATGCTAGATGCTTGTGTTAGATGCTTGGCGGGCGTATTGACATTATCGTATTGCAGTGCTTATGTAGAGAGGATTTTTTTCACTCTCGAAAAGACTTCTTCTGAGGACAGAGCCTTCATGTCAGAAAAAGTCCTTAACGCTAAGCTTTATGAGATTGACGAATTGAACACACACGGAGGGAGGCAAACCCAAAAGGTTTCCTATTCCCAAAGAGTTGTTGACTTTGATTAGGTTGGTTGGTCAAAATACTAAGACTATGTGGAGAGCAAGGCAAAAGAACAAGCTTCTGAACGAAGCATCCAAGACTGAGAGCAGGAAAGGGAGCTAAACCTAGGTGACATCTCTAGCAAGAAAAAGAGCTAGATAGACTTGAGGAATCATTGCAAGAAAAGGGGGCCTCTGAAAAACAAAAATGAACAATTGATGATGTCCTCTTGGAGAAGGCCACCGATCGCTTACAGAGAATAGTGGCTTCAAAAGTTTTATGAACATCGCCTTGGCCAATTCCCTACTATAGTGCCATGAAAACGCGAGAAGATGAAAAAACGAAATGGACGATAAAGAGCGGGCTGAAAAGGACATATCAAAGAAGAAGTGGGACCTGATAAGCAAGTTAACCGATTTCTCAAAAAAGTCAGGTGAAGAAGTTAGCATGCAAGCTGAAGTCCTCTGGATTGTTTTTACTTGTTTCTAGTCGTGAAGTTGCTTTCCTTTTTTTTTAAATAAACATGACTGAAAGTTTTAACAAATAGAAAAATAAAGACAACTCACCCGTCTCCATGGAAAATGAGGTCCTTCCATGGCTCACGAAAATGATGATTCTTTGGGTGACTTGGCCACCGTTTCTGATTCATGAGCAAGGGAATATTTTGACCATGAATGGCAATCAAAATCCCTTCCCACTTTGGTCCCTATTGGTCCCTTTTTTCACCCTTAAAAGTCCCTTGACAGGTCGTCAAGTCCCTTTTCTAATGAGAAAGAATTAATCCGAGCCCTGACAAAGCTTAAAGTGAGGCTATTCAACTCGTTTATCACCTCTATAGGCATGTATGCATGTGAATCCTGGACTGCAAAACAGATGACAAGTATCGTCTGGTTGCCTTCGGAACAAATTCACTGCGACGTATTGCTAGTTCTCTTATCATGATGGAATTTCTAACATCAAGCTTCTCCGTAACCTCAAGGTCAAACTAGCCATCCCTGACAAAATAAAACTGCAGCAGCTTAGATGGCTAGGGCACATACAACGTATGGATAGCACTCGTCCCCAGAAGATAGCTTTTGATGGCTGGGTACAAGGTTCCCGACCTAGAGCCCCCCCCCCACCCCCAAGATATGGAAGGACAACTTCTCGTCGCTTAGTCTACCACATCTTCTCCGCCTTGCAGAAGATAGAAGTGCATGCAGGAGTTATATCAGTAGAATGGTGAAATAAGAGGCCCCAAAACTAACTCCAAGGACGGTTGGGACTTAGTCAATGGTGAAATAAGAGGCCCCAAAACTAACTCCAAGGACGGTTGGGACTAAGTCAAGTAAGTCAAAATGAGCCATTTGAAGACAGATAACTAGCAGCCACCTATAATAGCCCAACACATCTTATATAAAGAATCAAAAGGAAGAGGGCTGAATGGTCTCAACTGAAAAGCCAATTTCTTGCTTAAAAGAAGTCAAGCTTGAAATAAACAGAAATTAAAAAACATAAAGGTTTGGGACTAAAAACTATTTGAACCAAAACTAATTGAAAAACTATTTTTGTTGGATAGTGTGTTTTTCAATAACAAAACTGAAAAAAGGAAAAACACAGTATTATTAAGATTTTACAAATCTGGGGTATATTTTGTTTCCACTAAAGCTGAAACGATGCTTTATCCTTTGCAGGGTTTAAGGAGATGCTAGCCCTTTTTTATTTGTGGTAATTTCCGTTCGTTTTAAGTTTTGATTTGATTATTCATTTTCATTTATGTTTTCCTTAGCTTGAATTATTACATAACTTGATTTCTGCTCGTTTTCGGTTTTAATGTTGTTATTATTTAATTTATGTTTATTTTTAATTAACAAAGGTTTGATACAGGTTAATTTTAGGAATATTTATAAAGTTTTTTTTTTTATTTTCTACTTCAGAAATAAAAGGCTGGATTGCAATTTGGATTCTAGGCAAAATTTGAATCCGTCAAACTTTGGCTTTGTGCAATAACTTGTTAGTTATATTTTACCTAAAAATTCAGAGTGGGACGGGGGGGGGGGACTTGTAATCATAAAGATTGGAATCTGAATAATTTTTATTCTTCTATAGGGTTTAAACAATCCTGACTAAATCCTGTAGACAATCTTTGAATATAGACGCATGTTAATTCACTGTTCTGTTAAAAGCACCTTTTTATGTTCTATTCTGATGTAACTCTTCGTGTCTTTAAATAAATGCATGACTAGGTCATTTACTGAAAAGATTTTTGAAATTTTCTAGTCATCTGGAGAGAAAATATGTTTTAGATTATTTTTAGGGGGCTTGTGCTCCCAACCTAAAACAGGATTTGTATCAGAGCCCCTTGGCCCTGGAGCTTTTTGATGTAAGTGTCAAGCTATTTAGAACAAAATTCTTTTGGTCCTTTTTTGGGCCCCGTTTTTAGGTGAGTCATTGTTATTTTCCTCTTATTTTTCTGCTTTGTGGTTCCTGCGCCAAAGACCCATCGAGATAGGTTTTAAGTGGATTGAAAAAAAAGTTACTGACCGTTTTTAGGGCTCCAAGCGTCCCAATCAATTCTTTTTTTTTGCACACTACGGTTTACTTCATCGAATTGTGAGGTTTTGGATGGGGATTTTGTGAGTAATGATAGTCCTTTTTCATTACACATCAAGTGCTAGGTATAGACGTATGAGTAGTCCACCTCGTAAGGAGACATGTTAAGAAAAGAATTCTTACTTCATAATATGCACAATAATCCTAGTTAATATATTTTGAAGCAGGAGAACCTTTATTTTCACTTCTTTCCTTGTTTGTTCTAAGAAATTCATGAATTGATAGAGTATACCCCCCCCCCCCCTAATGTGCAAATATATTCCCAGAATCGCATTCTGAATCTAAATATAACCTTCATTTACATCACAAATGAACTTTACCCCCACCCCTAAATATATCCAAATCAGGATAGGCCTATATATTTGCACATCATGGGGGTAGGGGTAAAGTTCATTTGTGATGCAAATGAAGGTTATATTTAGATTGAGAATGCAATTCTGCGTATATATTTGCACATTAAGGGGTGGTGGCAGTGTCGTTACTAGCCAAAATGTTGTCTTTATTGAACCGAACAAAGAATTTTAGCGGCGCCGGAAAAATCGTGGCACGAAGCGCTGCGATTTTACTAACCTATTTTTTTACCAGATTGACCAAAAACTTGGGGAGGGGGTCCCCCCTCTCCCCATACGTGACGGCTCTGGGTGGGGGTGTATACTCTGTTAATATATAGGTTCTAAAAAATTCATGAATTTCTAATAAAAACTGGAAAAACAAGGAAAGAAGTGAAGATAAAGGTTCTCCCGCTATAAAATATATGAACTAGGAATATTGTGCATTCTATGAAGCAAGAATTGTTTTCTTAACATGTCTCCTTGTATGGTGGACTACTCATACATCTATACCAAGTGTTATTTTGAACTCAATTACCCAGCGAACCCTCAGATGGTCCAGGTACCTTTCCGGATGGCACAGCTGTGAAGGCACTTCCGGAGGCACTTTGTATAGAAGGAGCTGTCGTACAAACTTCGGAAGGAGCTCATTCGATTGGAAATTGAAAGCTCTCGCGCCCTTTTTAAGAGTTAAAAGTGATTGGAGGCCAAACAGCCGCCCCCACGCCCATCATCTCCCCAAACATATCTAATCATTATTTTGAGATATCCATTTTGTTCAGGATAGTTGAACGGTCCAGTCATTATATTTTTGAGGATGTCCCCCCCCCACAGCCCTCAAGGCAAAGGCTATAAGTTACTCCAGTGGCCCATTATTAACAGTACAGTTTTTCAAGAAGGGGTGGTCACATAAACTACAGATAAAGCTCATTCGATTGGAAATCGGAAACTCTAGTGCTCTTTTTAAAAGTCAAAAGTGATTGGAGGGCAACTAGCCTCTCCCCTGCCATTTTGTTCAAAAGAGGTCAAAATTCAGCTAACTATGCTTCCTGGGATGACAAAACCCCCCACAGCCCCAGGGAAAGGGTTGTAAGTTATGCAAGTTGCCCATTGTTAATATATAAGGTTTTTATGAAAAGGGTGGTCGTATAAATTTTGGAAGGGGTTCATTCGATTTGAAATCGAAAGTTATAATTCCCTTTTCAAGAGTTAAAAGTGATCGAAAAGCAACCTGCCCCCTCCTTACCTTCCCCTCGCCCCCCAAATGCTTCCGATCAAAATTTTGAGATAGCCATTTTGTTCAAAATAGTCCAAAAGTCAAACAATAAAAGAAATTACAAATATTCCTACAATAAACGCATAGTAAAACTATGTTAATTTAAAAAGAAACGTTAAATTTATTAAAAATCCCATAAATTTTGAAGAAAATATTCAATTTACTAAAGACAGCTATCAAAGAAGAGTAGTTAAAACTTATGCATAAATAGGAAGACCTGAAACAATTATAAATAAAGTTCTACAATATTTCAAAGTGGAAACGAAAAGAAATTCCTCTGAGTGACTAACTGTAACCTAAGATGGCAAAAATTAAAATGAATAATAAATATCAGCTAAAAATTAAGAATTACTACAAATAAGAGTAGAGCTGCTCCCCCCTCAAACCCGTCCAAGAACCAGGGTGTTTTACTTGTTATTTTAAGAGCCTTTTTAAAAGTTTTTTTTTAATTCAATAATTAATTAAAGGGAATTTTTTTTAACAAAATTTTCTTAAATACGAGTACTTTGTATGTGATCAAAATATAAAAAAGACCGCCCACTTTTTGAGAGTGGGAGGGAGGGCATTGACTGTTAAGAAATGATACTGGAAGCTTAGTTTTCTCTGTCTGTTGATGTTTAGTGCTCTATTTAAACGTTAGCCAAATTCTTTCCCACTCTAAGAAAATACTATAAATAGAATATTTTCCCGGGAATGAAGACGGCTCTAGTTTAATTCTTAGACTCGTCAACAATTAAAGTGATCTTTGTGATTGGATTAATTTGACTCCGTTTTTCTACTCGTTCTAGGCCACGCAGGTATTTATTTAGATCTTTCTAGACTAAATGCAACTAGGTATTCAATACGCACTAATTAGAGACAGTGTAAAGGATTTAGAGAGTAGTAAAGTAAAAAAATAAAAAGAATCGCGGGAATTAACCCCTGTATCATGGGCAGTCGTAGTGGGATATTTTTCGCGTAATTTAAGCATGTGAACCGGATGCACATCAATGAATTTTGAAAGCAGAGTTTTATATTTAGTTCCAGAAACCCTTTTCTCCAATTTATGAGCGAGAAAAAGGAAGCCTTATTAGCTGCTTTTCAAGTCTCGAAAGCATAAAACGAAGCGTTCTTCTTGATTTAACTTTATATTAGGATTTAAATTTATTTTCATTTGTGTATTAAAATTTATGATTTAGTGCTTTAATGGGGGCCAAGTCCATCTTGGCGTTTCCAAGGTGCTGTTACTCCAAATTAGCTGAAACTCAATTTTTTTTTATTGCCAATGGTGCCAATTCACGAACATGTTAGGAGTGGGGGCAAAATATATATATAATTTTAATTTAGGGGAGAAGACAATTTTTTAATTTCAATTTTTTCTAATGAAAATACCAAAAAAGACATTTTTCAATAAAAATATCTAAAAAGGTATGAGTTTTTAGTATATAGGGGGGTAAGCCTCCCCCCTCCATTGATATCACTGTTTTGTGGATTCATATGCTTTGTTAGGCGCTACTTTGTGTATATTAGCTGAGAACCTTTTATTATTATTAATATTATTATTTTATAGCAGCTTTCAATACCTGAATCATAAGTTTTCCTATCTTTTTTCGCTTTCATTTTCAATGAAAGTTACACCTTACAAATGCAAATATCCTCCCGAATCAAGACATACATCCTCAGCACTTTTTAGGGAAGAATTGAAGACCTGCTCAAGAACACCATATCGAGTAGGTTCCGCCTAAACATTCAAGTGCTTCCTTTATCATGATAAGGTCAGGGCCATTGAAAGGGGGGCTGGGGCGAACGTGGAAAGCTACCCCGGGTGCCATGGCTGGGGCTTTTTATTTATTTATGGTTGATTCGGGACGGGGACGTCGTAATTAATTTTACCCCAGGCGCCAGCAACCCTAGGAACGGCTCTGGACAAGGTCTGTTAGGTATTGATAGGAAAGTAAAAGTTATAATATCTCAAATACAAACAAATAAAAGTATTTTTTTTAGTGAGAATAGATTTAGCCGTTTGCTCATTACAATAAAGGGAAATACGATCGTGGCAAGGGCTATACAGGGGGGAGAAAAAAAATAAATAAAAAAAGAATGCTATTTCGGCCAAAATACCCCGTGTATGTATTACTCGGCAATTGGCCGGTAATTTTGTTTTATTTTTGTTGCTATACAGGTCAAAAAGAAATTGTTTAATTATTATGAGTCATTTTAAGAACCTATTTGGTAAGAAATATAGACAGTTCATGAAAAAGAATACGAACTTCCGGACTGTTTTTTTTTCGGAGATGTTGGGTCGTTGTATACATTAATTTCGTATGAAGCAATTTAGTGTAGAGTTACCGTGTATGTAAAAGACTTGATTAATAGGTTTATTGCTTAAGCCTAATATATAGATGACAGTCCTAAAAATATTGCTCCGAAATATTAAAGCTAACTATAAGACATGGAATGTTAACAGGCAAAAAAAAAGTTATTTATATTTACTGTAAAAATATAATTAAAACCAAATGAAAAAATTAAAAAATCCTTTTTACATCATAAAACAAAAAGTGTATGTATAGTTACTGTTGTGTGGACCAATACTGCTGCTTTCTTTCCTTTTTTGGTTTTGTCGGTATCAGTGGTCTGTAGGCTGGTAAAAGGTAGGAGAAAGAAACTGAATTTTTTTTTCTCTGGTTCAGAAAAATTCTCCTGGAATTTGGACTTTAGTGCAATTATCCACAAAAAAAAACAGATTTGTTATTCAAGCTTGCTAGATGGCATAAACAAGAGGCAAAGCGAAACTGTCTTAGTTTTGAGAGTAAGTTTCCTATGGTCCATGTAATGTTGAAGTCATACAGACTGTGTATTTATCTCTTCCTCACTCGAGATCAGAACTCTTAATCGTTTTTGATATTTTGGGAAAAAAAACTGCAGAAACATCTATTCGAAATCCCCAATTTCGACTTTTGTTTAGTGATACTTTGATTTTGTTTGGATTTTCAAAATTTCGTATGCTGCTAAAACCTAGGCTATAGTTAAACAGGTACTTTCCCATTATATGGACCTTTCCAAAAAGTCAAGTTTAGTTAAGGCTAATGAAATAAAATAAAGTTGGATGAATATATAATAGTTTAGAAACCAATTTGGCTATATATTTGCACATTAGGGGGGGGGGGATTAAAGCATAGCATATATTAAATACATAACCTAACCTAGGTACCTTCCCTCCACTAAACCCCCCAAAAACACAGTTTAATATCGTATACGCAATGAAAACCACAATATCATTGCCTACTCTAAAGCGGTTAACACGTCAGAAACGGGTTTTATCATTGCCTACTCGACAGCGGTTAACCCTAGAGGCCCATATAATGGGAAAGTACCGTTAAACAGAAACAAGTCCAGCAGTGATCTGACTATATTTGGGAAATAGGAAGGGGATATTTGGTAGTATTTTATTTGATATGTCCATTCTAAGGGATTTTCCCTTCCTAACCAATCCTGATCGTAGTCAAATTGGGATATTGGTGTATCTGGTCAAGTCAGTGATTTTTATTAGGGGAGGGGGGGGGGAGAGATCCCAAAATTCTCTGTCGTGAGAGCATTTACCAGACGTGACTGTTGAATATGAATCGACCTTAGTGAGAAGTAACAGTTACTATCCCAGCTTTATCCTGCCTTTCGTCCTACAGTAGCTAGCTACTCCACCTTTTTTTTGGAAGAGGCGTCACAGCCCGATGCCAACTCTACGCGGGGAGGGAAGAGGGAGATGACCTAAAAATCATTGTTAACAGGATATCTACCAAAAGACGCAGTTGGATTTCAACAAAATGCAATGGGAAGAAAGAGTAAATGTCCTAAGCGTACTTATCGGGAATCTCTACCTAATGAGATATCTCTTGGAAACGTAGGGAGGTCTCTAAATTCTTGTCATCAGGACATATACCGCAAATAGCTATTGAGTTCAATCAAACTGTGTGGCTAGTAAGAGTGAGGGTTCTAGCTAGGGCTTTTGTTTGTTAGAGCATAATCTGCCCACTCCTGGAGAAGGAGAGTCTCTGAATTCATGCCATCATAGTATAATAGTCGTATCTCTACTAAACTCTGTGTGCAGTATACTGCAGTAATAGGTGAAAGTAACAGACCACAAGTAAGAGTAAGTTTCCAGTTATGCCTTTTAGGGGTCTCTACCCATTCTGGCGTCGGAGCAGTGGTGGTGTCTAAATTCTCGTAATTTTGTAATAACGAAATCTGCTAAGTGAACTGTTGAATTTCAACCGAACTTAATTAGAGGTGTGTGTAATTATATGCAACGGGGGTTTCTACATCTTAATTAACTTGGTGAAAAGTAATATCCAATGCTCTAGCAGGGACTTTTTGGGATTAAGACCCAATCCGGGTCTGAATTTTATTTTGAAGAAATCAACAGACTGGTTTTCAGGGATTAACTTCCTTAGAAACCATTCCAAATGAAAGTGTAGTGTCTGAAAATGTTATTCTTCAAGTAATCCAGTACCTAGTATCTCTTCTAATGGGAGTCTAACCGTACCGTGTTTCTATGTGTGTCTTGTTGGCTTGGCAAACGTGGGTACAAAGGACTGTCATGTACGTCCATATAGATAGCGGGACTATACGCCGATTGACGCTACGTCAAATCAGTTACTTTGAGATTGCAGAGGTGCCCGATTGATGCTACGACTCACCCTTGATGTCCTATTTTGAATACTCTGGAGTGGTTTCACTGGGGATATAGAAACCCCTTGATAAACTGGTTACCCAAGTTTAGCAATATGATAAAATCACTTGTGCAGAAGGATAATGGAGATAAATGGTAACAGGCTCTTTATAAGAATTACGCCCAGTTTTATCCAGGGTGTAACCCGAAGAATTTAACCCTATCGAGATTTACGAGCCGAGAGAGATCTACTGAAAAAAAAGTCCCAAAAGACGAAGTCTAACAACCCATGATAGCTTGACCCATGACGATAAAGTAATAATATTGTCCTGAGACCTTTGATCAGGGAATTAGTAGCTCTTTAGTTGTGGATGCATTGAAGTTGGCCATCCAGGCATCAGACCCTTTTTCTGTTTCTAGGAGATTCTATTGTGGTTAGAGGGAAGAATGCATATAGTCCTCATGATTATGAACAGCTACAGGAACTATGCCGTAATCAGTAAAATGGTGCAAAGGTTAATCAGATGGTTCCCTAAGTTATTAATATACTTCAGAAAAAGTGTGGCTCTCATGCTACCACCCTTAGATACCCCAGTCTTTAATCACTAGAAGTAAACCCATCGAGGACTACTCAGAGTATAATTTCTTTGATAACTCGTAAGAACCACAGAAGCACATATTCCATACGCTCAATGCTCTTCCAAGAGATCCTTATGCCAGACTCCTTTGAAAGCTATTACAACGTCAAAATACTGCATCATAATATCGTTTTTGTGGGCCAGGTCCCCCCCCCCCTGATGGTGGGTATTAAGGTGTTCCAAGTGTCGAGCGTGTGTTGCAGAATCCATACTGCTTGTCGGCAATAAACCTATTTTACTCCATGGAATGTGTAAAACGTTTTATTTTAAATCTACTCATATACCTTACCAAAGGAAGAGCGAAGGCTCATTGACCTATATGACCCAATATGCATAAGGCTGCTATCTTGGTTAGGAACAGGGATGACATTGGTGAACTTCCAAATACTTGAGAAGTCTCTCGATGAAAATTTGAATCATAAGAGCGATGACCAAGGACCGTCTAGTTTCTCACTACACTACTTTGGAAAAATTGTGACATGGTATCTGGACCGGATGATCCAGTCATGTCAAGACACTCTTGAGCCCGCTTAAATTTTGGAGCAGAGTAGTTGACAGAGTCTGTGGCAGTATCTGCAAAATGAGGAAATCAAGATCTTCCTAGTCGTGCACGATTATAAACCCAACAATGCCACAGAACATTGTGTTCAATAGTGCAAACTAAAAAATAAATAACGTATAGAAAACTTTTCTCTTTATATTGATGACAGAGGGCAGCTAGTTAGTAATTAAAGTATTAAGAAAAACATATCGTATGGTATCTGGATCGGATGCTATTTTCACATCAAGATTCTATGGAGGCCTTTAGACTTTCGAAGCAGAGTTTTGACAGGACGCTTGGGAGAAGATCTTGAGAGAGAAAAAATTGCCAGGTAAGGATGTGGTGAACAATGGATTGGACTGTTTTAATGCTAGCTATCCGCCAAGGTATAACAAAAGCTCACAATCCACTGAAAGAAACAGAGGAGATATTTGTTTTACCATTTTATGTTCCCACCCTTTTTTTTGACAAATGCAATTGTTGATTTGGTAATTGTGCTCTAATAGCGAAGCCTAGGCTATGTAGGTCTAGACTATGACTATGCGGTTAAATTTTTTGATGTGAACACATTCTCTGGTTTGATCGCTTAGGCAATGTAGTGCGGAATACGCACCACATTGCGTTTTTGGCAACGCACCTGTCTGTGTGAACATAGGGTAAGAGATCCTTTATGTGATCCAGATGCGTAGTTATCTTTCATAAATTCGACGCGCTTACAGTTGGTGGTAATGGAGAACCATTTGGACCTGGTCAAATTTCCTCTTAAACAAAACGTACTTTTTGGCAGCATACATGTAGCTATATATTATACTGCTAGCAATATTTTGTAATTTTCTTAAATCATAATCATATTTCAGGGAAATACCATTCTTGGCAAACCAGACAAGATAGTTGAATTAGGAAGGACCCAGGTTTCTGAAGAAATACTTGGCGAGTATCTCAAG
The DNA here is from genome assembly GCA_027921565.1 of Artemia sinica. Taxonomy (NCBI): domain Eukaryota; kingdom Metazoa; phylum Arthropoda; class Branchiopoda; order Anostraca; family Artemiidae; genus Artemia; species Artemia sinica. Next base: position 47,254,646 of record CM051260.1, on the reverse strand, counting down.
GAGCTATCCACTGAACGATTTCGGTATTGTTAGCAATTTTGATTTTGTTTCTAATGAAGTCTAATAAAGCGCTTAACAAAGTGTTATTAAATACTTCGAAAGTACGTTCAAGTAATTTGTGTAATTATATTCAAAACCATATTTTTCTATTTATCTTAGACGTGTATTCATAATTTTTAGTTTGATGAGCAGGAAATTGCTCTAGTGCCCTGTCGAAAAATGTCTCTTTTTCAGCTCAAAATTTAAGTATCTTGTGAAGAATAACGAAAAATAATTAGATGAGTTTTTCCTTTTTTAGAGAAATTTTAATCGTGTATTGATAGTTTTTAGTTTGATGAGCAGGAAATTGCTCTAGTTGCCTGTCGAAAAGTGTCTCTTTTCCAGCTCAATATTTAAGTATCTTGTGAATAATAACCAAAAATAATTCAACTGAGTTTTTTCTTTTTTTATGGAAATTTTAATCGTGTATTGATAGTTTTTAGTTTGATTAGCAGGAAATTGCTCTAGTTGCCTGTCGAAAAGTGTCTCTTTTCCAGCTCAATATTTAAGTATCTTGCGAAGAATAACGAAATATAATTCAACTGAGTTTTTTCTTTTTTAAGGAAAATGTGAATTTTATTTCTGAAACGGCAGGGCAGTTTTTTGTGTTTTTTTTTCGCAGCTCTTGTGATATATTTTTCAGACTTCTAATTTCATTTAAGGGAGTAATTTTTGTTTTTAATCGAAATAAAAAATTGTTTCTTTTTAGTTCCAGGGAATTTATTGCAACTAATTGCAATCCAAGCTGTGGTCGTGGTGATAGCGAAATTTTGTCATAAAAAATGCTATCAGTTTCAAGTTGCTTTTTCTTCCTTCCTGTAAAATGTTTTTTATGCTCTCTCAGATGTTCTCAAATTTGACAAACCATACGCGATCCAATTGAAAAGTAGAAGTTACCGATGGTTTTGCAATTATAAAAATATTGTTACCAAGCATCCATATCTCACATAAATCAATTTTGATTTTCTTTTTTCTAATTCGAACCGTGATTAAAGTGGGTAAGCAGATCGATAATATAGTAATGACTAATAATGTAAAATTTAAAGAAAAGTTGAGTATGCAGTAGTAGGTGAGTAAATAATGTAATTTTGTATAAGCCTGAGTCCCTAGCTTCTGATCGCAGTGAACGGAGGGGGAGCAAAAAGTGCGCTAAGCTTTGGCTTGTGAATAATATAATATAAAGAAGTAAGTATTAAAAAGTGAGCGCGGTAAATAGTTTAATTGGCTCATTTTCAAATGTATTGAAACTTCGAGATATGTTTTTTAGTTTGAGAGGACAACATAATGGAAAAGTGGCAGTTAGAAAGGTAATTCCTAAAGTTAAGTATTTACGATGTATCACATCAATCTCTATATCATTATTTTTTTTCTTTCAGTGCCGGTACATATAATTTATTGAAACACAACTGTAACAACTTTTCAGAGGATTTAGCTACATTTCTCACCGGAAGATCAATTCCCAAGTATATACTCGATCTACCAGACTCTGTTTTAAATACGTAAGTTTGTATTCATTAAATTCAAATCATTTAGTTCATTTTCTTTATGTGAGTTGATCACTTTTTAGTTTTTAGTGTTTCTGTTTTACTGTTGTGATAGCAAACAACAAAGAGAGAAAAAACTCAATGAAAAGACAACAAAGGAGACGTGATAGTTGTGATAGTTAATACTTTCTTCTTTTATATCTACTTAATTGACTTCAAACGATAAATATTTCAGTGTACAGAATTGAACCATAAAGTACCTAGATTTTGATAACTTACATGGAGCCGTTTAGAATATATGGCTCTAAATCTATAACTCAGCTATGTTAAATCAAATAAAAAATAAATTAAATATTCAAAAAGTAGATAATGGGCTTTTTCTTCTTTTTTATGTGCATTCAGTAGTAGATGTTTATTGTAATAGAAAACGCTCAGAATAAAATGTTTGAAGATGTGATGCATAATAATATTAGTAATAATCTATGATTTTGCTTCACTTTTTTTTTTACAAAATTGGAGTAATAAAAAGGAAAAAAAATCGTGAAAATACACAAGTATCATCAAAACACAAAATCATCACAGACACGAAAACCATCAAAAAACTTCTATCAAACTTGTACCAGACTTGAATCAAGAGATACAAAAACACAGGGAAATGAGCCTAATTACGAGAAAAGTCGGATAAGATTGTGGAACGGACCAAGACTTTATGATGCATCTTTTCAGAATTTAGAACTTGATGCTTGAAATGTTTGAATAATATCGCTAGCTGAATATAAAGTAAAAAGATTGCTATTAAGGTAAGATCGATAGAGGTAAAACAAAAATCTAATATACAAGCTGTAGTCGCTCGTCATTCGTACTAAATCACTATAATTAAACATACTGCTAACGCTGGTATAAAAAAGTAAAGAAAGGTCACAAAAGCTGGATTATAGCCTAGATAAATTTCGTTATAGCTCATTTTCAACAATGACTTCGATTTCCAACGATTCTTGAACACCTTAGCTTAAGTTTTTTTTTTTAGATCCTAAGAACCTGAGATTGGAAACCAAAGGATCTACAAACATTAAGACCTAGCTAGCAAACGGAACCTATTAGGGGAATAATAAAAATACTCACTTTTGCGCTATGCCAGTGATATTTTTTATGCTAGCGGCATCATTTTTTTTCTTTTTTGTTTTACTAAGAAGAAAAAAAGAAAACGATTCGATGTTGCTCGGATGAAGAAGTCGAAGTCTGTGAAAAAGAGCTCCACCATCCTAAATTTGAAGGTGGGATCATATTAGTTAATTCGTAATTAAGCACAGGTTATCTACGTCTTTTCAAACTTCAAATAGAGCTTTCACAAGATCAGTCTTGTTCGGTGTCCTCATGATCCTGTCGTCGTCAAAGAGTGACGAAGGAACTTACTTAGAACTTAAGTCCTCTTGAGCCATCTGTGGCGCATAGGGCATCGACGAAGCCTCGGTAAACATCACGCATTGGCACTGCGGGGAGTACATCCTCCCACTGGGGTTGTAGTGATGTGTGAGCACTGCGCAGATCACGATCGTACGTGCGTCTGAACGTGTTTCTCGGTCTTCCCCTTTGTCGACATCTACGCGGCTGCCATTGTTGAACCTGGTACGGGATTCTGGAGTCCTCCATCTGAAGGACGTGGCCAAGATAGCTACATCTCTTCTTCTTAATCACTTCAGTAATAAGCGGCTGTTCAGGTCTTCTGCGTACCTCGATGTTGCTGACTTTTTGACGCCAACCGATATTCAGCATGCGTCTCAAGCACATATTTTCGAAAGCTGTGAGTCTTTTCTCTGTACTTACATCTAGTTTCCAGCACTCACTGGCGTACAATAACACAGACAAAACGTTGCTATTAGGTAGTCGCAGTTTAGTGCAAGCGAGTACTTCTTTGATATCCATACTGGCTTAAGTTTATTGAAAGCAGTGTTTGTCATGCTAATTCTTCTCTTGACCTCGTTTTGCACCTCTCCTGTGTAATCGACCCAGCTTCCGAGGTACTTAAATTCATGGACTTGTTCGACTCTTGCGATTTTTGTACAGAAGCTTGACTGGCGAGCCTGATGTTGCCATTGATTTAGTCTTGTCTATGTTGATGTTTAGGCCGACTTTCTCCACTTTATCGCTCACTTTGTAAAGGAGCTCCTGGCGTCGCTGCTTTGTCCTTTCCAGAAGTGCCACATCATCCGCAAAGTCGAGGTTCGAGAGGATTTTATTTCCGACTGTTACTCCAAAGCCAGTCGCTTTTCGCAACACATAGTCCATTAAAATGACAAATAAAAATCGTGATAAAACGCATCGTTGTCGCACTCCTGCCACAATTTTGAAGTATCTAGTTATTCCGTTCTCTGTACGCAACATTCCGTATTTTCGCAAAATTCCATGATCAAACTTACTATTTTCTTGGGGACACCATAATACTGTAGAATTTCCCAGAGTGTGTCACGGTCCACAGAGTCGAAGGCCTTTTCAAAATAAGTGAAGAGCATGCATTATTTAGGTACGTAAGCGTCAGGTTAGTGCATTTTATGGTAAAAGCATGAAATTTGGCAGACATGTGCAGAAAAATATGGAGAATCTTACTGGGGGCAGAACTACATTTTCCGACGCGATTATCGCACCGTTTTGTTTTTTTCCGCGCGGAAAAAAGTAGCTGACTTTCAGAGTGGGAATTTTTTTCAATCAGAGGGTCGTTTCTGACTAATTTGTCTCTCCTGATCCCAAAAATGTGCTCACTTTTTTTGTCCCACTCCTAGTTACCGAGTTATCATCATTTTCATCACTACGCTCCATGCACTTCTGAGTAATTTCCGCTTTCTGACTTTATATTTGTCATCGTAATCGCATAGAAACGGGTGAACATGTTACGGAAAATGTGAAGAATCGACTAAGTTGCAAATTCAAATTTTTCTCCGCGGTTCCGCGCTACTTTGCTTTTTTTCCGCGCGAAGAAAAAAAGCGCTGATTTTGAGAATGAGCGATGACCGAGTTTAATATCTCTTTTCTGACTAATTCGAGTCTCTCAATTCCAAAAATGTGGTTATTTTTGCAATCGGATTCTTGGTTCAGGATTTACCAGTTTCATAACCACGGTTTCTATGCCATACTCTAACAAGAACTCATACCCTTCCTATAACATTCCGAAGGAGATCATACGTTTTTTATTGTAAGTAATTAATTACCGTTTCAGATCTCCTCAATAAGCTTTCAGTAAAAAAAAAAAAAAAAAAAAAAAAAAAAAAAAAAAAAAAAAAAAAAAAAAAAAAAAAAAAAAAAAAAAAATCATTTATTCAACTCAAACAGCTTGACTTACGGAACTTCGGACGTAAGAAACATAGTATTATGATGATAAAATATAGAATACTAAACTACTTCAGGTTTTTCAAAATGGTTAAACAATCACATGGATCATAAGAATGAAATAGCCGATTTCGACTTATTTCATCATAAAGATTGCTAAAAAAGAAAATGAGGTTCTCAGGGACAGGATAGAGGTTGAAATCGGCTTCTGACAATTAAAGCTACAAAAAGTGCACTACTGATTGTACTGATTATCACAACTTTTGCACGAACACAGATCCGTGCATTTAAGAGAAGCTTTTGCACATTTGCACCTGTTTTTACACTTTGTTCTACAGCCACATTTGACCAGTTCTTTGCAAATTGTCGCTGCCTTTGGAAGATTAGTCCAGAAAGGCTCCCAGCTTCCGTCATGCTTCACCCAGACGTATAAACCTGGACCCAGTGGGGAAAGTTCCGGACAACACGATGATGCCCATATCTAGGCCTGCAAGTAAGCACGTTTGGTATGCTGCTCAAGAGCAGCCGCTGTTGGGGGCAGTCTCTCCATTCCGGCTGTTTTTTGTGTGAAAAGCTCCTTGTGCAGACTGCTCACTTCAGACAAGCCGCTTGATTTTTCGTAAGGACGATGACGAATCGCTGGATGTCTGTATAGTGACAATCTAGGAGCGGTGTTCCTGATGTACTCAGAGTAACGAAAGTCGGAAGAATGGATTCCACAGCTTTCCAGGTCTTCCCAACACCATGCTTTCCATGAAAAGCAAAAGAAGAAGTCGTATCGCATCCAGAGAAGGCATGCAAAAAGAGAAGGCTGTGAGACCTGTCAGGTCCTAGGCGATAAGTAATATCGTCAATGGGCAGTATTTTTGTCTTTGCTCTATGCCCATAGATGACAAACAGGTTATCAATCTGAAGCTGCTGGAACAAAACTGTTGCAATCACAACTACATCAGAATCCACAGTTCTGATGGCTATGAAGTTATAGTCACACTGGAAGTGATGGAAGGCATGGAGCAGCACACGAGTGTCACCTTCTTCGTGGTTGGTAAGTGTGAGGCCTTCGCGAAAAGTGATATCGCGCGTTGAAATAACTACCATAGTCACCAAAAAATGGAAGAGTCGACTCTTGTTCTCAGCTGATTTAAAAAAGTCACGCCAGTTCATCCAAGGAACGGGGGTTCGGTCTGTGATTTTCACGGCATAAGACGAAGTTTCTCTGTGTTCACGCGCTCCGTTTTTTAGGCTGTCGTCAGTGTAGATGTCAAAGACGAGATCAATCCTTTGATTGTCGGTTTGGGACTGTTGATTTCTATTGTAGGTAGCGAAGTTCGAGCGAGCGTATTCACCGCAACTAATTCCAGGCTGGAACAGGAACCTTCCTTGTTGCTAATAGGTACTGCTTTGCTTTAACAGTTCTACTGGTTTTTAAAACTGCTTCCTTCAAAGCAAAAATATCCTTAGAAATTTTTTCTGTGCGCAAAGTTTCAAGAAATTTGTCTCTGCGCGACTCAAATACCTCATATCGCTTTTATACTTAAGGCAGAACAGATTATTAGTCACTTGATTAGGCTTTAAACGACATCAAGAAATCATAAGAGTGGCAAAAATATAGTCTTCTGAATATTGTTTGTCATGATATGAAGACATTTATAAAAGAAAACAGCACTTATTAAAGGTAAATTGTGCGTTACTTGTTCTTTTCTCATATGCTTTCTCTTTAAAAAGTACGTGCCATGTGGATTTTCTTCTTTTCTTTGTTAAACCTGCTAGCGATATAAGGTATTTCGAGTCGTATTTTTGAACCCGCAAATGGTTCATTCATTCAGACCACAGTCGTCACTTGCACATTAAGGTGAACCAGAGTTTGTAATGTAGAAGTATGAAAAACAGTCCACACCCGACGATGATGAAAGTGATAATAACTCAGTAAAGGATAGTTGGATATTAAAATTAAGCACATTTTCAGACTCAGCATGCTCAATTTAGCCATGAAAGATACCCTAAGTTCATCTACTACCACAGTATACAGAAAAGAGAACGACCTACGATGTTGCTCTTCTCTCAGATACGGATCGAGTGCTTTTTTCAGGCGCTCGAGTATTACAAGCGCTACAACCTTACTTGGTACTGATATAAGGTTTGTACCTCGCCAGTTATCGCAGATAAGTGCATCACCTATCTTAAATATCTTAACAATTATCACTTTGGTCCCGTCGCCAGGTACCTTCTCGGACTGCCAGACTGTTGCGATCAGTGTTATCTACACTGAGAGGCATGTCCTCACTGATGCCTTGATCATTTCCAAAGTTATGCAGTCTTCACCAGGCGATCTTTCATTCTTGAGTTTCTTCACTGCAACAAGTATTTCTGCAGATATGGGGTGATTTTCGTCAATTGTCAGGTTAAGAAATGGCGTAGGAGGGATGCTTTCTCGGTCAGATGGTCTCGGTCTATTTACAACCTTTTCGAAGTGGGATACCCACCTCTCGTCATTTTTCTCAGTTTCGGTGAGAACATTCCCGCTCTCATCTTTGTCTTAGCTGGATCTGCTGGGCAGCTTTCCTAGCATTTAAATTGTGAGCATGTAAACCGCTTTGGAGTCTCCTTTTCTAGCTACTTCCTCTGCTAGTCTAGCCTTCTCTTCTATAGATCTCCGCTTGTCAGCTTTTGCCGATTTCTTGATTTCTTTGTCCTTTATTCTATACAGGATATTTGCGAACACCGAAGGTCTGTCGCCGTCAGCAGAGAGAATTTGCTGTCTCAGGTCATTGCGCTCATCGATTAGTTTCCAAGTTTCTTGTGATATCCATCTTTCCTTCGGTTTTTCTTATATCCGAGCACATCCTTAGCAACTTGACTGTATGTTGTCTTCATTTTTAGCCATGCTATTTCCGGACTGTCTCTTCAGTTTTCTATTTCAAAAAGCAAATTTCAAAAAGTCTCGGTCATGTAACTTATCTACAGCATAAAGCTTCGCAGAATTCGATTTTGCATTTTTGTGCGCTTTCAGCTTGACTTTCAATTTTGCTACCATCAGGATGTGGTCCGGCTGGGCATCTGCCCCTCTGAAACCACGTTCGTCTTGAAGACTTGTCCGCCATCTCCTTGAGATTAGGAGATAATCTATTTGGTTCTTCGTCCTACTGTCTGGCAAGATCCATGACTGTTTGTGGATGGTTTTATGTTCAAACTGAGTTGTACTGACCATAAGATCATTACTCAGAGCATAATCTACCAGGAGGGCTCCGTTTTCGTTCATTTCACCAAGACCATGTCTCCCTAGGACTTGCGGACAGTAGTCTCTATCTGCTCCGACCTTTGCATTGAAGTCCCCAACCACACAAAGAAGGTCATGTGATGGTACTTCTGATGTCGATGACTGAAGAGCTTGGTAGAATGACTTCTTATCAGTATTGTTTGCATCATTCATAGGAGCATAACATGCAACGATTGAGATTTTCAGATGGGTGGTTACAAATCTTGCAAGTAAGCACCTCTCACTGACTGGCTTCCATTCAACTAGTGCTTTGGTGGCCTGGTCAGACTGCATTATCCCAACTCCAGCCTGGTGCTGGGATTCATTTCCGCAGTAAACTAGCAAGCAACCATCTCCTAGTTGTTCATATCCAGATCCAATCCACCTGACTTCGCTCAGAGCAGGGAGATCTAGCTTATACTTCTTCATCTCTCTGAGTACTTGTTCAGGTTTTGTCAGCTGGTTTAGTGTCCTTACATTCCAGAATCCAAATTTCGTCATAGTTTTCCCTTTCATAAATCGTGTCCGTGGGCGTGCTGGGGTCGTCGTCGAATGGTGTAGTGGGGTATCCGAGGCTATCATCGATGTTTCCTTTACAGTTTGGAGTTTCACGAGGATAGGTCGCAAGCCTATCGCCCAACCGTCCTCATTTTACGGACTTGGGACCGTCATAAACCTCCGACATCTGTGAGGCAAGGATCCTTGCAATGTTGAGTGACGAAGGAACAGCATATAATTTTTGTCTAAAGCAGTCTGTTTCTGGTATGATTGAACAATTTACAACAACCAAGCACCTCTGGAAGCTCAAGCTAGGACCTCTGCGTTTAATATCTGGTGAACCAGCTCTCTTGGCTGTCATGAGTGTTAATTGTGATAAGGGAGCCTTCATTTCATGCACTAAATTTCTCAGTCCTTCACAATCTTCGAATAAACCGGATTTTTTATGCATTTCTTTGATAAGAAATGTGTCTGTGCGCTCGCTAATTTGCCCGAGAGCCCCATCTCCTTGTGCTGCTTGTCATTCCAGTATTTCTTTCCTTCAAGTTCCTGCATGAAATAGTTTACCTCAATGCAGGATATGACATGACCCAAATATTTTGATGAGATTCTGTCATTCTGCCTCCACCAGCAAGGCCTCTGGATGTCTTAAGACTCCTCATAAATTCCTGTACTTTTAGCAGATCAGCTGACAACCCAGCCCACTGTCTTCCTGAGTGCTTTATCATTTGAAGACTATTGTCTTCACTTTTGATACCAAAAATGTCATTTCTTATGCAATTGACACTCGATAACTCGAAATCCTTGATATCTCCAATTATTTTCAATCCCCTTGGAAAAACCTGTCTAAGTCGAAGGAAAAACCATGCATAATTCGAAATAATTTTTCGGTTATATTTTATCTCTATAAATCGGAAAGACTCGAAAATTACCTCTATAACTCGAAATTCAATAGATAAGTCGTCATTTAATTTTCAATTTACCTCTGCAAGTCAAAAGTTTATCTCTGTATCTCAAAGTTTTTTTCAATCGACCTCTGTTAGTCGGACCCCGGTGTGCAGGTTGCAACGGTTGTAACGCGTTTATAAGTCGAATTGTGTGCAGAATGACCTCTATAACTCGAACTATGCATAAGTCGAGCTGTACGTAACTCGAAGAAAAATCGTGGTCCCTTGAATTTGGAGTTTGCGAGAGTCGACTCTTCTTTGTCTTAAGGTTAATTCTTGTACTGCGAAATAAACAACAGCTTTTGAAATCAAATTTTCTTGAATGGAATCAATTAATCAATCAATCAATTAACCTTTATTTTTAAATAAATGAACAAACGAAACAATTAACATGAACATTTCGACTCAAAGCAATGCTTGTACGAGTCACACCCGATATTGGTTAACAAATTTATATCACACTATGAAATGAAAAGAGAAGAGCTGATAACATAAGAGAGGGATAAAGAATTAGAAAGGAAAGAATTGAGACGAGGTGGAGTCAAAGAAGGAGAGTGAGAGGATAAGATACAAACGAAAAATTGAGACATTAACTTATGCAGTATCCAATACTGTGTAAGAGAGGTATCGTTTTTGGAGTGTGCCAAATGATTTTATGGATTTAATAGATTCATTAAATGATTTCCATACAGAAATACTTCTATAAACTGGAGAGTGTTGAGACCTTGTAAGCCTTCTTCTTGGTAGCATAAAATTGTACTTGTTGCAGCGGGGAGCTCTTCCTCGATGAATTGTGCTACAAAGTTCGAAGTACCTGGAAAGGCCTTGAGGAATTCTATTCGATATTGCCGAGTGTGCTAAACACAGATTACTAACGTTGATTATCTCTGTTATATCTATTGTTCCAGTGTCTCTGTATAGGTCTTTTGAGGGGTATAGCCTGGGGAGGCAATATGTGGCCTTAACTGCACCGTTTTGTGATCTCTTTAATGATTTTAGATGAGACTTGAATGTATTTCCCCAGACAGAACAGCAGTAGTTCAAGTAGGGGAAGACAAAAGCAATATAAAGCATTTTCATCATGTCAGCACTGAGAAGCAGGCTAGCTCTATGTAACATTGATGTTTGACTGTTAACATTGACTGTTGAAGACAGCTGGGATATGTGATGTTTGAACGAAAGAGAGGAATCTACAAATAAGCCGAGGAACTTTGTGACTGTGGTCTGAGGAATGGGATTTCCATTGATTGACAGTGCGACATTGTGAGATAATGAGGAGTTTGAAGGAGCAGAAGTGAAGACTATGATGCAGCTTTTTGTAGCATTTACCTGCATTTTGTTACTAAAACACCAGTCAGATATCTCGTCAAGTGTCAAGATATTTCGTCAATCGCAGAAGACATCTTCTTCTTTGATTTTCTCTAGTTCTGGCGTTTTCTCTGGATCTGACATTTTCTCTGGTTCTTTCTTTTCTGCTTCTGTAATTATTCTAAGTGCTCCTTCTAAGCTATGGCATGTACAGTATGTTTGTAAAACTCTGTATCATAACCTGGGTATAATGAGAAAACTTAAGCATTTTTTCCCTCCTTTTGTTATGCGCCTTCTTTATTTTTCCCTTATCCATCCATATATATTGTATTGGTACGAAACAACCCCGGGATTCGGTACGAAACGCGTATGAGCGTGTAAAGATATTGCCAGCTTCCGGATTACGGGAACTGTATACACTTCTATTCATTTTTAGGATTCAGAGGAGTATAAACCTCCCGTGTTTTGATTGCTTAGCAAACCTGAGATCTTCTGTCCATGATTATGATACTAGGTCATCTGTAGAAATTAATATTCCGCTGGTTGTTTCGGCCTGATCGATGTTTTCTTTGTTTCATAGGGGGATCAGAAGTTGGAACCATCTTGATGAAAATATAATAAATATAGGTGATATTTCTTCGTTAAAGATAGTAATTAAAGGGATGCTTTTTAGTAAGTATGATTTTTTTTTTTTTTTTTTTTTTTTTTTTTTTTAATATATTGGTAAATATTTATGACTCCTGGAGGTGATGATTATGATTATGAATATGATAGTAAACTTAATGAGAGTGTTAAGGTGTAAGGTTTGTGGTGCTGTTTGGGGACTGTGATATAGATAAGTTTTTTTTTTATTATTATTGTTATTGTTTTGTTATGCTAGTGTATTGTTGCCACCCCCTTAGACAAGTTTTTATTTCTTGGGGTGGCCACTAAACTGATGTTAAATTGTTTGTTTGTTTAGAATAAATCTCTCTCTCTCTCTCTTGTCCTTGTAAGATTTGCGGCAATCAATGTGTACTCGACTTCCTACAGTAACTTGAAGGTTCTCTCCTCGCTCTCGAGCGACTGCACTTATATTCAAAATCCCTTTCTCACCGATGCCAATTATTGCGCCACACCTATCTACGCTTTTGAGACATATTGGTCAGACTTCAGATTCATAAAAAAAAATTCAACTTCAAAAATATAAATAATCATGTTATCGACAAAGACTCGTATTTTGTTGGAAATAGTGGTAAAATAACAAATAAAGAAAAAAAAGAATCATATTGAACTTAGATAATTTCCTCCAGCTAGAAAAGATGTTTTGCATTTTTTATCTTTGGCTCTCCTGGCGTGACTGAACAGAAATGAGAAGACTGATGGACAAGAAATCATCGTGCATATAAAGTATTGTCTCAAGAGAAAAAGAAATGGAGACTCACAGAAAGAAAAAAGAAATCCTAGTACTCCCAGAAAGACGTTTTTTAATTATTATGATTTCTATTCTTTGTGCTTTTTCTACTCATTAGCATAGCTGTCATTTTTTATAAGTCCTCTTCTCCCTTTTTCGTTATCTACCACCAAGAATACCCTAGAAAGGACACTTTAATCGTTAATATAGTAAAGTAAGCTGCATCGTTGTATATCGGTGATAACCCGAAAAATAGGTGATAACCCGGTGATAATCCGGAGAAATAGTTGGAGATTGGACAGACATCAGTTGAAGAGTTGCCAGTGAATCTACAACCGATTTATTAGATTAGATTAGATTGATTTTCGTTGATGATCTATCCGTGCTGGAGCTTGGTGAAAAGAGTATTTCAAGTGAGGCAGACAGAATAATGTCGAGTTTATCACGCCAAGCTGAAGAGGGCAAAATGATCGTCAATCGCGAAAATTCGCTCATATTAACTTTCTCTTTTCTCAGGGACAGTTCATCCCTTGCTTTACAGAATGTTTCAGGCATCATGGATATCAAACTCTTGGGAATATATCTCACACATGACCTGAAGTGGGAAAAACAGACACAGGAGATGATCAAACGGGCAAACCTGGGTATCCTTTCTTTAAAACTCCTTGCTCGTCATTGTGTTCCAATCCCCCACCTATTGCGTATTTTTCTTACATTTGTCAGGCCGCTTGTAGAATATGCTTGTCCCGTTTGGCATTACGGCCTGACTTCGGACCAGAAGGACCGCCTGGAAAGGATCGAGTACCGAGCTCTTCTGGTAGTGTCGAAGTTCCCAAAGTCCCTTATTGCTCCCTTTTGAAAAAAATTTCACTTAAAACTCTATCGACACCTCGTCATGAATTGTGTTTTAAATTTGGTGTCGGTATTTTGGAAAATCCGCGGCTTCGTGAAATCCTCCTCCTGAGCATCTCCCTTCGCGCCAAAGGCTCCTACGAAATTTAGCTCAACCGGTACCAAACACATTCAGCCGGTGCCAGCACGGTATATGCGGTACGCAAGTAGTTTTGTTCCCTCGTTCGTCAAGATTTTTAATTCTGCACCCACTCGTCAATAATTGCATATATTTATTTTCTTTAGTTCATTATTCTTTTTATTCGCTTGACTTTGGTTGGCTCTGTTTTGAATCTGTGATATTTCGAATCAATGTATATTTTTGCATGACGATGGCCATGGCTGTGATTTTCATATGTTTTATATGTTTAGTGTCTTATTATGACAAAAACTGCCGTTGATCGGCATAACCGTTTTTATGCCGTTTGAAAATAAAATCGTTATTTATTTATTTATTAGAATGCTCATCGGAAGCCATTTTTAGTTTTTTTGGTGCCGGGCAGGACAGTCCACTGTCTTCTTCCCATCAAGAAAAAGTAAGATGTCGCCTGCAATTCAGTGTATAAAAAAAAAAAAAAAAAAAAAAAAAAAAAAAAAAAAAAAAAAAAAAAAAAAAAAAAAAAAAAAAAATAGAAGGTGGAACCTTGTCCTAATCCTTAAAACTAGTGCAAACATACGTGGCATGGTCCCAAATTCCTACCAAATTTCTAGTCATTGTTGCTTTAATATTAATTGAAAGATTAAAATTAACTTTTATCCATCTATAAAATGGAACTTGTAAAATATTACAAATTGTTATGTTTGCTTAGTTTTCGATTGAAATGGGATGTTCATGTTTTTGCAATGGCCCATGATTAATGCTCGAATAACCTAAGTCCTTACTAAAAATCCAGGAACTTTAGCTGTATAACTGTTTTGTATATCTATTTAGTATCATTATATCTTGTTAAGAACACAAATCTGGGATCTCCTAATTACTTATACCTACTTCATACTCATGTAAAGTGTCTTTTCTCAATCTATTTTACTTGCCTTTTTAGTGCTTGTTCTTATCTATTTATTCAATGAACTAACCTCTCTTCTGTTCGACCATTACTTGTGTCTTGCGTATGGTAATAGGTATTAAATCAATTTTCCACCTTCTTTTTCAATATTTTTACTTCCGAAGTCCCAGCTTTGAGTGAATTGGCAATTCCTTTCTAAGATTTAGTTAGTTCCTATAGTAGCTTTCGGATTTAATAGCAGGGAAACATAGTCCGAATGTGTAGTAGATGGAGTTTGGTGTAAGTTTACAAGTTATTGCTAGATAGGTTTCGGTAAACGCACTTCTCTGGCCGAGAGTTGTATGCTGTAAAGTTACATTTATAAAGCTGTATTCAAGGGAATGTCCCTGCTGTGAAATCCAAACTAAATATATAAGAGGGTAGATTCGGGGACTGTTATTTTAGTTCTCTCTTTTATTATTTTTCAAAATTGCAGTAAACCCCTGTTTGTTCTTTTTCCTTATGAGGGGGGGGGGGGTGCTGATACTTTTATAAATCATTTTTATTTATTTAAAAATGTCACACAGGTTTAACCGACCAGCATGTTATTACATTCATTGGAACGTGGAAGAAATCATTGAAAAGCAGTTTTTTTTTTGTTTTTTTTTTAGAGCCATTCCACTTTCTATTACACAGTTTAAATGGTAAAATCATGTTTTTTTCCGAATATACAGTTTAAGATTAAAGCTGTTGTATATATTGTTTTGTTTTGTCCATTATTCGTTAGGCTATGATGGTTGAGTTGACCACACGAGCACTGCTTTCTGTCAACTCATATGCGACTATTGTCTTTGATTTATTGTGTTATAAAATAATATATATTTAACTGCTTAAAGATTTGTCTTGGCTATTAATCTTATGAACGGTTTCCAGATATAGCTATTCACCTTATTATGAAACTTTCCGGTGTTTTATTTATTCTTTTTGTAGTGGGAAAGACCCATGAGCCCAGATGGTCGTTAAAAGAATTTTTTTTATCTTTTCAGCTTGATTTTTCCCTATTTGGGGGAGGATAAACCTATCCCTCGCCCTCTGTGTATGATTGAATCTAATTCCTGATTATATCTAGTCCTCTAGGGCCAACCTTGCTACCCTTCTTGAGCGAAATAGGCGTAGATCCAGCTAGTGGAAGCGAAGTTCAGCCATTTCCTTCACTTACTCCCCAATCTAGGTAAGTAGTTTATACAAGCCATTAATTACATTTCCTATGTTACAATTAAACCAATGTTATTTAGCTTTTTTTGTTTTTAAGCATGTTGCAGATAGCGTAATCTTATCTTCGTCTTAATTTAATTTTTCTTTAATTAGTCTTGTCCCCTTTTTCCTTCGTTTATTCCCCTATCTAAAGCCTTTAGTTGCCTTGTCTGTTCCAAGTATTAATGCAATGCTGTTCAACTTATATTGTACTTTGTCATTTCGTGAATATCATTGTCTATTCTTTCATTATGAACTATCCATTCCTAAATTTAAATCGATACATTTCAATTACATTGAAGAGATTGCTAAAAATGAAACTTACAGAATATTGGACGAGACTTTTTACTGGTGGCTTATACAAAAAAGGGGAAAAGATGTTCCTACTTTTCTAATCGTGAGTTCTATAGCGAACGTAACCAATATTTTTGTTGAACGAGTCTTTTAGAGATAATGTTTATTAATTTTACCCTCAAGCCCTTACATTGCTATCAAATGATTAATGGCAAAAAACCTACATATTCTTTAAATAATAACGCAGCCCATCAGGTTCCCTCTTTAGTCGGGAAATCTGAAACTAAATTGATGTCTGGAGGCCGACCCAAGTCAAATTTATTCGTAATACAACAAGCCGCTTCTATCTTTGAAGCAATTTTACTTTTTGTTTCTTTTTTTAATTCTCTGTTTGTTGTCTTTTTTAATCTGTATATCTCGCCTAGTGGTTATATTTTGTGTTAGAACTAGCCAAAGGACAAAGATCCGGTTTCAAAGGGGTCCTTGCAATAATATATTAAAATTACTCTTACTAGAGTCATGGATGGATGCCACGAGGCCATTGATGCCAGGCTCCCATTATGTTATAAGTTATATATCTTACATATATCCCAGAACGATTTATTTGTAACCCGCTACAAAAAATGAAAGTGGAGTAACAAAAAGAAAAGAAATTAACACTTCAAACAAGCAAAATAGAAGAAAAAAAAATAAAAATAAAAACCGAACACTAAACAAGTAAGGACACTCTGCTCAGGCATATATTTTTTGGTACCTTGTGGTAGTTTGCCAGCAAGCTTTTTAAGTTCTAAGCTGATGTCGGGTAGTTTGCAAACAGATATGAGGAATTGATTTCTAAACCATGGAGGTAGATATAATAAAAAACAGGAAAACCGGAAATAATATGATCGGATAAGATTGTTACGAAGAATAGAGTAAACTCACAAAAGAAAAATAACCGAGTGGTCAGTAAAAGCTGAATTTAATAATTTAGCCAGAGATTTCTTATATCTGCCTCGGTTGACTACAATTAACTATAAAGAATTATCTTTCTGCAATCAGCAGTGGGGCGATCCGGAAAGACTTTAATGTTTTAGTAATAGTTGTTCCTAACTACTGAAAAAAAGAAACCAACAGTATTGAGAAGGATTCGTAGACCAGAGGGATCAGAAAGCTATGGAGTAGACAGTTTTTAAACAGGGTTTTCCTTTCATTAATCAATGAATAACTGAGAATTTTAAAGATTTTGAAGTCAACGAATTTCCTATGTTTGGGGTTATTCTCTTTATTCACACTTTGGGGTTAACGGATTGACATTTTCATTTGTATTTCTGGCTGTTTAGGGTACTAGAGGTTCGCTATTATCATTTCAAGATTAATTGGTGTCGGCAATTTCAACTGAAGCTTATGAACGTATTATCTGATTAAAGTTTCTCTGAAAGTATTTTGGGCCTCTAAATAGGGAAAAGCTGTACGAAGCGGACATCATTCTTTTGCACATAGTCAGTATTTTTGCTCATTCTTCCAGATAATTTTCCGTGCGGTCTTTAGTGGCCCATTAGCGTATACTGTGGTAACATGCATCATGTACTATATTTATGTATGTACCTACTGGAATTGTTGAGATCAATATTTGGGAGTTAAGAGCTTATAAGAATAATAATTTATTTTTTTTAGTATTTCTAATACCATTTCTATCACACAAAATCATTTATAATTTGGAGTCATGCACATCTTGGGCTTTGATATTGTTGTATTAGACTGATGAAGGTCACTTTTAAATATTGGTGCCCACGGGGGGGGGGGATTTTGTCCAAAAGAATGATAAATTTGTTATTTTTAATTTGCTGAGCTTTGAAGAAATCAACACTTGAATGAGGCATTGAATTGCATGTGTTGCAACCCAAAATACGTACATCATTTAAAATTAAAATTGATGATCTACATTTTCACGGGATATATCGTTGTAATATTGCGTATATTGAAGTTATATGACCTTTTAACTTCTAGCTGATGTTCATAAAATTAATTTCAGTGATATAATTTTTGTGATCTCAAAAAGGCTATCATGATGTTTGACAGAGCTGAATTTGCTTCATAGGTTTATGACAAGCAACTCTAAATTTAAACATGTTAATACCATTACGCTAAAATAAGAGTCAAATAAAATAAAATAAATCATTTGAATACAATTCAAATAGGGTTTTTCATTTGAAACAAATATTATGTAAAAAAGGTCATAATTCTATAAAATAAAATTTCCTCATCAAATAACTAATATACAGCTGATTTGGTTATAAAAAGAAAGAAAAGAGTTACAATGGATGGGTGAAAAACTCGCCTGTTTAAAATTTTGGTGGTATAAGTAATAAGAATTTTATGCTAAAAATGATGATCTTTTACATGAGGCGGGACGAGGACTTTCTATGGGAAAAAAAAAATCATTAGCAAAACGCGGATTGTTTCGATAGCTACGGAAAGGGCCACCAGTAAAAAAAAAATGGGGTTTGACAATATCCCTTTGGGACGCCGTAGTAAATTGGAAGAAGGCCGGAGTAAACGTTATGGTGTTTAACTGCTTGGGTTTAATTAGAAAGAAAGGACAGAGTGATTATAATTAAAAGTTGTTTGTAATGGTCTAGTTAATTTGTAATTAATGTAAAATTAATACTAGTTTATTATAGTTAATTTAACCAAAATTAGTTTATGGGTTCACACGATTGAGCGAGGCATAAGGTTTTTCAATGTTATTCAAACATATTGCGTCCATACTTGGAACAAGGTAATAGGTGGTCGAGTAGTAGAACATGAGTTTCTGTGTTTTTTGGCCACGTGGTTGCACAAAGAGCTCAAAAATGACGGTTGGGTGCCTTCTGAACCGTCACATCCTTTAAAAAGGGTACTAGATGTCAAAATTTGTGATGTGATTAACCCTGTCCTAATTTTGTGCAAAGCTTGAGCTATTTGTTCGTTTCAGCCATCCATCTGGGGCAGAACGAAAAGAAGGTTGTCCCTAAATTGGATCGAAAGAGGGAATGAGGAACGATTTAAAAGTAATAGGAACTTCATGCGAGGGGTAAAGAGTGAAGCTTTGAATAGATTGGGTTGGGGGAGGAGCGTGTGCAGCTGAGTTGGTCCCAGGGGGCTTGGTGCCGCAGTTAGTTCAGAGTAATAATATTAGTATGGACTATAATCGATTCGATATCTTTTTGATCATGCGTTTTTATTAATGAAATGTTATATTAACAAGATACTGTCGCTAACCTTCACTATGATTGTAGTTTACCTTCGTATAGCAGTGTAGCCATGTCAGGAGCAGAGGCGAATGGTGACGTTCAGAACGATGCAACTAATATCTCTTCAGCAGCTGAATTTGAAAAAGACGAATTTACCACTAAGCCAAAAGTTCCACCTATTGTTTTTAAGGACACTTTTGATGTAAGTAGTTTTGTCAGTATAATGAAGTTACTTTTAGACATTTAATCCAGGATCTTCCAAATCTTGTGAAACGTTTCATAGAGCTATTATTGGTCGTGATATGTACTTGACCTGTTCCTCAGACCAGTCTTAGTTTTTTTTTTGTTTTTTATTAGGGGTTACAGTCGTTATCACGTTTAAGAAACAGCTTGGGATGGACGGGGTGAAGAAGAAATTGTAATTATTGCTGCAGTATCTTTGAATGTTTTTGGGTTTTCTGCTATTTAAGGGGAATATTAAAAGTAATAGATTTATAGCTAATAGACGAGGTAAAGCCAAGCGTGCCAAAACTAAATCAAGATAAGAAAAAAAGTAAAAAAAAAAAATAAAAAAATCAGACAATGGAAAAATTAAATGGATTTGAAAGGGGAAAAACCGAAAAGTAAGAAAGAAAAAAAACACAAGAAATTCTATTAATTAACAAATAAACGCAGAACGAATATTAAAAAAAATATAAATAATCTAACTTATCTCTCTGTTTTGCCAAATATTGAAATAATGGTTATTCCATTCTTAAATTCTATTGCCTTTTGTCCATTGTATACTACCTTTAATATCAGAAATAAAAGGAGTCTCGTCAAACTGAAAAAAGTCTTTAAAATATTCAGCCTAGAGCAGAATCAACAGTTCTGGGAGCTTTCTCTAAGTTATAAATCTTTTTGCGAAAGAACTTTGATGCTGAAAAAACGCTTTCAGAAATTACTGGTTTGTTCGGTCTTTGTTAAACTTCACAAGAATACGGGATGCTTTCTATAATAGATTAAAACTTCTCTTACTAGTCATGGATGGATACCATGAGTCCATTGCTAATTTGGAATGCTTAATTTACACAAGCTTTTGAATTTTTATTTCTCTTAGGAACGGTATATGGGAAAAATCGCGTATCGCCCTAGTTAAGGTCTATATCGTATGAATGCGTTTTGCTTAGGCTCTTTTAGCAAAAAATGCAATCGTTTGAACCAAAATCTTTGCACGATCCTGGTTTCAACAGGGTATGATATGCTCATCTATCTTCTGAAACTTTATGAAGCCTTCCTATTAAAATTTGCGATTTTGTATAATTTGGTGCCCTTACCCTGGGGGATGCTCGCATCCCCCAGTTGCATCATGTTGCAACTAAAGGTATATTCTTTGTAGCTTTTGACCTTTCTGATTAAAGTGCCTACCTTGAACATTTTACTAGATGCTATATAGACCGTATAGGTTTCAAGGGACACAAACATGTTTAAAAGGTGGGTGGTTACCATTTGATTGATTTCCTCACTGTAAAAGGTCACTCACAAATATACTTACAATATTTTAATTTCTATTTAATTTTATATTAGTCTCAGATTGTTTATGAACAATATCAGAAAATGATAACAATACATGGGAGATTATTTTCAATTGAATAAACCCTCCTCAACTTCTTTTGACCATCCAACGTATATAATCAGGATGGGAGTTGACTGCAAAGCTATTGCCTTGACTGAAATTAGTTATCTCGATAACCATGTATAGCAATTTTGATGAGAATATAACACTATTTGTGAAGTGTCTACTTACAATTTTGTGATTTAAGCTTACTTTGATATTTGTGTCAGACTTGTAATGAAGATGCGCAGAAAATGATAATAGGACACGCATCACTCGTTACTAAGTTTTTACTAGTGCGCATATTCTGAAATTTTACATTATTGTCGTAACCTTACTATTTTTACTTGTTGGATACGCGAAAACAAATCTCGAAAAAAATATATATAATAATGACAAAAGCAAAAAAAAACAGAAACAATAACAATGAGAAGAATTGTAAAAGTGAAAAGAGTGATGTGAATTAACAAAAAAGAGAAAAAGCGGACAACTTCGTTTTGTACCTCCCCATGCACTAATTAACACCATAAATGAACTGCAAAACAGTAAATGTAAAATAATCTTTTCACAATATAGTGAAAGTGATAGTTATATATTTAATTAACAAAAAGTTTAAATACAAAAATCAATATGATTCACCCAAAACCAAACGGTTGACGTGGGGAATATCAGTTTCATTCTATAATCGTGCAGCCACATTAAATTATAGATAAGAACGGGTATATTCTATGTGGAGGACATAAAAATTTGGATCATGAATGAAGAGAAAACCTTGTAATAAACAAATCTGAAAAATAGACGAAATCATTTAAATAACCATATTGGTGCACTAAACGACTCATATTAAAATCGGGTTGACCAGGACATGGCAGAAATTTCAAGTTTTAATGTTCATCGATGACTAGTTCTCTTGTTGTTATGCTATTAAAAACACAAATTGTATTTTTGGGACAAGCTTTTGTTGATTTAAGTGTCTTTGGGAACGTACTTGCAGTCACACGTATAAGTGAAAATACACGATGTACGTGAATTAGTGAAACGAGTACGATGCATAAGTGAAAATAAAAAATTCAGAGGGAATAAATATTTTAGTTCCCCATAGTTACTGTCAAGGTCGTACCCAGAATTTTTTTTTTGGAGGGGGATTTTACTCAAAACGTTTTCGGGGGGGGGGGGGGGTTACACAAAAAACCTCAAAAAACGCATACAAAATTTGTTTATATCCGTTTTTGTTGCGTTTTTACGAGTCAGACAAACATTTCGGGGGGGGGGGGGGTCAAACCCCCCTCCCTCTGGGTACGGCCTTGGTTACTGTATGTACAAAAAATTCCATACTAACCTTAATGTCATCATCTTTAAAAGATATAGTCTCATTTACCATAAGATCTATATATCTAATAGATACAGCTCTCGATAACTTACCGCTTTCCATTGGTATTCCTTCAAGCAAGAATATATAGGTTCAAGCTGCAGGGGCTTCAACATTTTTCTCCTAATAATGGAACAGTCTTGGTTGTGGTTAAAGTTGCGGTAGAATTAAATTTGGGAGAAATTTGTAACTCTCCCCTTTACTAAATTAATGACTTCACTTCTAGCTTATTAAGGATAATGCTACTGCTAATAACATGGTAGTAGGAAGAATTTTCAGCAAGGATGGCGGATGCGGTAATGATATACTAAATAGAATAGTCAAGGTGCTGTTTTTTTTTTTAGTTTTAAAGCTTTAAAAAGCAAGAAAAATCCAGTCAATGGAGGGGGGGGGGCAAAGTACAATTTTTAAAATCTTGGGGATGGGGCAATTTTTTTTAATTTTTTAAATGAAAATACTAATTACAGGAGACTGCGAAAAATTTGCTTGTTTTTTCCCCCTTTTTTGCTCTTTTCCGCACTTTTCAATATTAAGCATGTGGTTCGTTGTTCTCCTTTTTTTTTTTTTTTTTTTTTTTTTTTATACTTCGAATGCGCATCTTGTAAGTGTAGCATTATTTTAAGAATCTGAGGCTCTTTTAGCAGTCGAAGAATAAATAGAGGACAAATGAGTAAAAAATATCCCGAATATCATGTCTTCCAAGCAAAAGGGCAATCCCAACACAATCTATAGCCTGCCAAAAACAAAACTGATTAGGAAGATTATTGCACTACTGTATTGAACCATGAGAAAACAGCATTTGTTTTCTTCTAATCGATGGTGTTTCCATAATTATTGATGCTTTTGTGACATTTAATTGCAAAATAATCTTCCTAATCAGTTTTGTTTTTGGCAGGCTATAGATTGTGTTGGGATTGCCCTTTTGCTTGGAAGATATGATATTCGGGATATTTTATTCTTTAGGTAATGGTTTACTATGATTGTCATCATCTCATTTTGTTTACTTTTTGAATCCAAACTAAAATCTAGTGTGTCATTTCATAGATTTTGAATGAATTCCAAAGTTTGATGCGTCACATTGAACCTCATTTAAGCGATGATGACAGAAGTAGTTTGGAAGAGCTCCGAGTTTATGTAGTGGAAAATGAAGGCTCATGGGCCCTTGGTGACAACTGCCTCAATTTTATTGGTAAGACTATCTTATTTTAAAATGATGTTCTTACAATCAATTTTCTTTTAAGAGAAGTACATGTATTTCAAACCAGATACATTTATTCAGGCCTTGATTAGTTCAGTAAGTGCTCGTACGGGACCAGACATATATGAAATAAATGGTTTAGTGGAGGGGGAGGGGTAACTTCATAAAAAGAATACAAGACACAGTTATAAGAACAACTTGTAGCAGAGCCCCTTGGGCTAAAGGTATAAGAAAAAAAAGTGGAGTTAGCTCTTTTTGAGAGA